>BLBF01020340.1:12389-39377 GCA_015471245.1 Laticauda colubrina | reverse complement strand
AGGATAGGAGAGGGATCTATAGGGCAAGCCTGAAGAAAAGAAGGGGATAGGAGAGGAAAGGGATTTGTAGAGCAAGCCTGAGGGAAAGAAGGGGATAGGAGAGGCATTTGTGGGGCAAGGCTGAAAAAAGGGAATAGGACAAGAAAGGTATTTGTAGAGCAAGCCGGAGGGAGAGAAGAGTTTGAGTTATGGAATAAGCAGAGGAATCAATGAAGGAACAGAGGCTGTGGAAGGAGAGCCCAGCAGACAGTTCAAGAGAGTAAAGAGAGGAAAAAAGAGGAAGTTCAAATCAAACACTTGAATGCCACCCCATTACATGACATACCTGTTAAAGAAAAGACTAACCATCACCCTACCACATGACTTTCCTACTGAGAATAGGCTGACCACCTCATTACGTGACCCTGGCAAGTAGGGGTTCATCAGAAATGGACTAGTGTAGTCTGGCAGCCATACAAAGAGGTCCAGGAGAACCCAGACTCCAGCGACCCTTACGGGGGTTTGCGCTACACATGGGGGCTCATCTGGGATTTCCTTCTAGCCTTCTTCCATGAGTGGGGGTGGAGGTGGTCCCATTCGGAGCATGAGCCAAGTGAGCAAAATGAACTCTACTGCTGTCACTAAGTGGTGTGAGGAACAGAACAGTGAGATAAAGACAAATGTAGCAATTGACATCCCTGGGGATGTTTGGCCAGAAGAGCGAATTTAAGGGCAGTGAGGACCCTTGCTACAGACCAAAGGTTATATATGATACAAAGGTACCAAGGTATATATGATACAAAGGTACCAAGGTATGATACAAAGGTATGATACCTCTTACTGTGCTCTTAATGTGCTATTGGAATGGAAAAGAAAGGTAACAGAGGGCTTTGGGGTTGAGAGCCTTCAGTTGACTGAGGACACCATGGTAAAGGGTGATACACCCAACCCCATGGGCTATGCTTTCAGCGAAGACATTGGGCCTCCAAGAGGAGACACGGATCTTGATCATCAAAGACGCAGCAGATACAGGATCTGCCCAGGCTGTGGAGAGCCTGACACCCATCCAAACCCTGACTGGTAACTACTTTGTGGGAGTTGGGTACAAGAAACTACATATCTTTTCAGAGATAAAACCAGTGCCAGAAGGGGAGGAAGAATATGAAACCTGGATTAAGCAGGCAGTCCCGCTGTGGAAGCCATTAGAATTTACCGTGCATAATTACCTCTGTTTACTGCATGATGAATTTGGACCTGCTGAAACCGTTTCTAGCCTGCTGCTTTGGTTTGAGCAAATGTACCAGAAGAGAGGTGAAAGGCAATCTAAGTACATAAGAAGATTGAACAAGTTACTATGTCAGATTGTGGAAAGAAAGGGGATGGACCTAGCTGAAGTAGTACGAGCAAGGATGAAGCAACTTTCGCAGGGTGCTTTATTCTCCGACCTAGTATGTAATCAAATAAAGACTCAGGCCGAAGGGAATACCTGGGGGTTTCATGAGCTCATAAGGAGAGTTCGGG
Organism: Laticauda colubrina; assembly: GCA_015471245.1. Taxonomy (NCBI): domain Eukaryota; kingdom Metazoa; phylum Chordata; class Lepidosauria; order Squamata; family Elapidae; genus Laticauda; species Laticauda colubrina. Next base: position 37,877 of record BLBF01020340.1, on the reverse strand, counting down.
CAACAAGTGGTGGATGACCAGTTCAATGCTATGCAAGCTCAAATATCCCATTTAAGCAAGATGATGGTCTCGTGGACGGCAATAAGTGGTTCGCCCTTGGATGGAGGTCTGGCTAAGCGGGTCAGTGGGGGAGTAGGCACTTCTGCTTCAGCTGAGAACTTGGCGAAGCCAGTGATCCGTTATAACTGTGGGGCTGCAGGCATTACAGGTGTACTTGTACTAAATCACAGAAACCATGGAATTCGGCCCAGTCAGGAAACGACAGAGGGCCCCAGTGAAGAAGTCAACTGGGTGGCCAGTGATACCAGCTATCTGAAAGGAGGCTGACCACCAGCCCATGACATGACTCTGGCAAGCAGGGGTGCATCAGAGAGGGACCAGTGTGGACTGGCAGCCATACAAAGAGAGGCAGGAGAAACCAGACTCCAGCGACCCTTACGGGGGTTAGCATCACCTAAGATTTAAAGCATCCATTTTGCCCATGAAGCTCCTCGCTTGCCAAGAAAACTCCATGTCAAGGAATGAAGTGTTACGTGAAGGGTGAGGGAGGTGGGTGGTTCAGAAATATGAAAAATATTGACAAAGTTGACAAAGATTTATTTAAATGTCCCAGGAGAAAATCACAGGCAGCTGTTTTAAATAGTGCAGCAAAAGAATTAAAACATTTGGGGAGAGAAAGAATATACAGCAGCAACCAACATCTCTCATTCTTGTCCCTGCGCTGCTTCCAGTCTGTGGAGGGGGCCCAACTTCCAAAGGGCCCAACTTCCTCTTCTCCAACCTGCCCTCCACTCAACTCCCAGGAGCCGCTTCTACAGCAGAAGAGGGACTAGTGAAGCCATCATCCCCACCCACCAGATCAGTGAAAAAGGAAGTACCTCTGTCCTCCTTTTCTCCACATCCACTCTAACAATCTAACGCTTTATCGTTTCAGTTCCTTCCAGCTCAGCCTCTCTCTTTCGGTATCATGGCAAGACGAGTGGTACTCTGTTCTCTGCCTTCTGGGGGCTTCTTTGTACAGCGCCATTTAGTGACATAAGGTTGAAAGTCACCTTCGTTCTATTTGTACCCTAAAGCGTTTGCAAGGTTTTCATGGAATCCGTGGTTCCTTCTGTGCCATCAAGGCAACGCATTCGACTCCCACCGAGCATAGGAATAGCTTTTGTCCACAATCTGTGCTAAACCTCTTCTTTCAGGTCCCCCAAGAGTGTCCCTCTTTCTGCAACTAAACCAAAGAAAGGTGAGAATGATGTATAAAAGGCAACCTGAAAGAGCACCTCCCTTGGGGGCTGGTGAAGATTGTTCCAGCCAGTTTTTTTTTTTTTTTTTTTTGGGGGGGGGGGGGGGCAGTACAGGATAACTCCTTGAAACCTGCCTTGGCAAATGATTGAAGCTGTAATAGTGAAGCGGTTCAATGGAAGGCTCTAATCCTAGTCTGTCCTTTGGGATCTGTTTGGGATGCCATCATCGTCACTGCAACTGAACGAGGAGCTGCTTTTGCAAGAAGTAAACCAGAGGTCTCCAAACTTGGCAACTTTAAGATTTGTGGACTGCAACTCCCAGGCATCCACATGTCTTAAAATTGCCAAGTTTGGGGACCTGAATTAACCAAGGGAAAAATCCTGGGGGGGAACACAATGTGCTATGAGGCAGGGAGAAAAAGCACCTCCCTTGTGGATCACTGTAGACTATTCCAGCCAGTTCTTCGTCTTGGGGTGCAGCATAACTTCCCAAAACTATATTTGCAACTGAGGGAAGCTTAAAAGAGTGATGCTTAACCCTTCTTACCTTCACAAGATTAGACGTCATAAAAGTTGATAAAAGTCTTGTTTGTATGTGCAGCCTTAAATGATTGTCAGCTTCATGCCCCTTTAATAGAAGATTGAAATGCTTCATATCCCTTTAATAGAAGAATGAAATAGAAGAATGAAATGAATGAAACCTTGAAGGGCCCACCCACATTGCTTCCAAGCCCATCTAGACAGGACATATTATTTTTCCAACTGCATTCTTGCAGCTGGAACTGCCAGGATTACCCTCAGTGAACGGTGTGGTCACGTGATGTCACAAAATGCAGTTTGCTATGCATTAAAAAACCAAAAAGAGTGATTTTCCTGGCAGAGAAGTTCAAGGCTTTGCTGCAGATTATGATCTTTTGTTAAGTGCAGCTGACAAGGGCAATGAAAGGTTGTCAGCCTGGAACTTGAACTCACCCCTCTGCTTGCTTATGATTTTGCCACCTGGAGAAAGGGCTGCGCAGGAGAAAGACACCTGCAACCTCCTCAGTCTGGCTCCTGCTTGAGAAGCTCATGGCTGGAGGAGGGGCTTTGCACAGATTCATCTATTGCACCAATTATGCCCTTTCCTCCACCAGGGAGGCCTTGAACATGGGTTACTCATGCCTTGGTCACCCCTCCTGTTTGAATCACTGCATTGGAACACTCAGAAACTTCAACTGGTCAAGAATGCAGCTTCGCAGAGTTAATGGGAGTCCCTAGATTGCAGACATTACATCTTAGTTGTGCAAGTTGTACTAGATTCGTTTCTCTACAAGTGCAACTTAAGATGCTGCTCATCAACTTTATAGTTATTTCTATATTGTAGCAATAGTACTTAGAATTAATATACCACCCAGAGTGCTTTATAGCACTTTCGGTTGATTATCCCCAACAACCTGGGTCCTCATTTTATCAATCTAAAATGGACGGAAGGCTGAGTCAACCTCGAGCCCTGTCAGGATCGAATTCCAGGCTGTGGGCAGAGTCAGCTGGCAATACCGCATTCTAACAACTGAGCCAACAGGGCAACTATCATTATTGTTCCACCTTTATTATTTTTGCATCCATCGGTCCTACTAGGTCAGATAACATAACTGTTGAAGAGAAGCTAGGAAGCGAGTCTTATCTGTTGCAGATCCTTCCCTCTGGAATACTCTTCTCCCCCTGAAGTTTGGCAGGCTTTTAGCCTCCTAGTCTTCTGAAATGAAGAAAGATCTAGTAAAATATTAACTTAGGCCAGAAAAACCAAAAGCACACATATAGACTGGGTGAAACCAGGCTTAACAGCATAACTGTGAGAGGAATCTTGGAGTCTTAGTGGACAACATGCTAAACACGGGCCAACAGTGTAGTGTGGCAGCCAAAAAAGCCAATGCAATCCTAAACTGCATTAACAGAAGGATACAATTAAAGTCAAATGAGGCATCAATACCATTCTATCAAGCCTTAGAAAGATCCCACCTAAAATGAGCCATGGTGACCGCTGGCAATTTTGCAGTTCGAATCTCACCAGGCTCAAGGTTGACTCATCCCTCCATCTTTCTGAGGCGGGAAAAATGAGGATCCAAATTGTTGGGGGCAATATGCTGACTCTGTAAATTCTGTAAACTGCTTAGAGAGGGCTGTAAAGTGCTGTAAAACAGTATATAAGCTTAAGTGCTACTGCTACTGCATCCAATTTTGGTCAGCACACTATAAAAAAGATGTTGAGACTCTAGAAAGAGTGCAGAGAAGAGCAACCAGGATGATGAGGGAACTGGAGGCTAAAACATATGAAGAACGGTTGCAGGAACTGGGCATAGCTAGTCTAGTGAAAAGAAGGACCAGGGGAGACATGATAGCGGTCTTTCAATATTTGAGGGGCTGTCATAGAGGAGGTGATCAAGCTATTTTCCAAGGCACCTGAAGTCCAGACAAGGAACAATGGATGGAAACTGATCAAGGAAAGATTCAACGTGGAAATAAGGAGAAATTTTCTCAGCCAGTGAGAAAGCCAATGGAATAGCTTGCCTTCAGAGGTTGTGCGAACTGGAAGCTTTCAAGAAGAAGACTGGACTGTCATTTGTAATAAATGGTGTAGCATCTCCTGCTTGGCCGGAGGGTTGGACTACATGACCTATAAGGTCCCTTCTAACTCTGTTAATGCCTGTTAGCTGTTCCCCTAAGGACTGGGATAAGAAGAGATGGCTACGCATCAGAAGCTTGATTTGGAACCAGGTGTTTTGTTTAAATTTATAAAACGTACATGCCGCTAATCTTGCAGTGAACTTCTCCAACTTAAATCGTTGCAAGGAGAAAAATTACCAATTTTGAGTAAGAGCCACAGGCACAAACATAATCAGTAAGGCCAGGAGGCCTGCTTAACTTCTAAATTGAACAATAGCAAGAATCGTCTTTTTGAAATTCGCAGACCATCCAAATGCCATCAATCTTGCTAGACATGCCTTGTATTTCCAGGGCAAGTACATGTTAAATGTGCAGCCTTTGCAATTTGCAATGTATGGGGTTTATTGCAGTGATGGGATTCAAAATACTGTAGTTTATTACCAGTTCTGTGGGCGTGGCTTGGTGGGCGTGGCAAGGGAAGGTTACTGTAAAATCTACATTCCCTCCCCACTCTTGGGTGAAGAATACTGCAAAATCCCATTCCCTCCCCCACTCCACTAACCTACTTTCCAGCTCCATTCTCCTGTGTAGGGCAACAAAAGAAGACCCAGCCAACCATCTGGGACTTGGGAGGCAGAGGAGAGATTGGAGTGGGGCCAGTCAGAGGTGGTATTTGTGGGTTCTCTCAACTACTCAAAATTTCCACTTCCAGTTCTCTAGAACTGGTCAGAACCTGCTAAACACCACCTCTGGTTTATTGGTTTCTGTATTAAGGTTTTTCTGCTGTAAACCATGTGGAGACACAATGGGTTGGGCTGCCATAAGATGCGAAGTAAAAATACAAACATACATGTTTATATCATCTTGTATTATGCATAGAAATAATTCAAGACAATAAACACCTAACAGAGATCCAAACCTGCTTTCTCTGGCCCAAATGGCAATTCCCTTTGACTCTCTGAAAGGGAACGACCATTGCGCCAAACTAAGGGAGTTCAGATCTCCTCCCTCATGCTTAATAATAAGACATGCTTGACTAAAAAGAATCACTCAATAAATGAAAGGATTGATTTCTCAGCTGGGCTTTCAGTAAGAGACAAAAAAATGAAATTAAAGATTCCTCGAAACAGATCAAAGTCCTGTGTGACTCCTCTGGTGTATCACCAGCTTGGAATTATCCTTGAAACTTTTCCCACAATCCGCACACACATATGGTTTCTCTCCTGTGTGAGTCCTCTGGTGTATCACTAGCTTGGAATTCTGCTGGAAACTTTTCCCACAATCCAGACACTCATATGGTTTCTCTCCTGTATGACTCCTCTGGTGTAAGATCAGATGAGAATTCTGACTGAAACTTTTCCCACAGTCTGGACACTCATATGGTTTCTCTCCTGTGTGAGTCCTCTTGTGTATCACCAGGGTGGAACTCTGTCTGAACCTTTTCCCACAATCCAGACATTCATATGGTTTCTCTCCTGTGTGAATCCTCTGGTGTCTCCCCAGATGGCAAATGCGCTTGAAACTTTTCCCACAATCTGCACATTGATATGGTTTCTCCCCTGTGTGGGTCCTCTTGTGTATCACTAGGTAAGACTTATTAATGAAACTTTTCCCACAATCTGGACACTCATATGGTCTCTCTCCTGTATGAGTCCTCTGGTGTTCTATAAGGGAGGAATTCCGACTAAAACTTTTTCCACAATCTGGGCACTCATACGGTTTTTCTCCTGTGTGAGTCCTCTGGTGTAACACCAGGTCAGAATTGCAAGTAAAACCTTTCCCACAATCTGAACAATAGAGTTTCTCTCCCGTGTGAGTCCTCTGGTGTTTCCCCAGGTTAGAATTCTGACTGAAACTTTTCCCACAATACAGACATTCATATGGTTTTTCTCCCGTGTGAGTCCTCTGGTGTGCTACCAGGTTTGAATTCTGGCTGAAACTTTCCCCACAATACAGACACTCATATGGTTTTTCTCCAGTGTGAGTCCGCTGATGTATCACCAGGTTCGAATTATGATTGAACTTTTTCCCACAATCCAGACACTCGTATGGCTTCTCTCCTGTGTGAGTCCTCTGGTGTGTCACAAGCTTGGAATTATTCACAAAACATTCCCCACAATACAGACACTCATGTGGTTTTTCCCCAGTGTGAGTGTTCTTGTGTATCACCCGATTGGTGTGCATGCTAAATATTTTATCACAGCAGGAGCAGTGGTAGGGTTTCTCTTTGGTAAAGCTTCTAACACTTCACAAACATTTGTATGACTTTTCACAGGGTGATTCGATTTATGCATCAATTGGATATGATCTGCAATCTGTGTTGTTCCCAAACTAGGCAGTCTGTGGGATTTTCCAACATTGATATTCTTGGATTCTTGAGGCCAACAATATTTATGATCTCTTACCTGGTGTTTTTTGATTCAGGCTACTCTTTCCTTCCACAAATGCTGTCATTAATGTTTGCATGTTTTGACTATCCAGGGCTGTCCTTTTTATTCCCATTGACTTCCAGGTGTTCTTCAGTTACAAATTGTTCTCCTTGACTTCTCATGTATTGATTCCATCAATTCCAGATACTCTATTTTTTTCCCAGCTGAAAGCTTTGTTCTGTCCCTCAGCAGGTGAGGAAAGAGAAGAGATTTTACGCTTTTTGGAAGAAGTGGAAGATTTTGATTGATGGTTTGTTTTACATTTTAATGCTGTTTCTCATTCTCTGTTGTCCAGAGTGGTGTTCTTCGCATCCTCTTTTGTCTGTAAGATTCATATTAAAGGGTTAGCTTCATTATTATTTAAAAATTGCTGCATATGTTTTTTTTACCATTAAAAACAAAACTCAAAATTCTAGTTTCATCTCCGAGATTAACTATAATTCATTTGGCATGTACAAGGCTAGCAGATCCAAATATCAATCCAATGAAAAAATTTCTCCTTTTCACTTGATTAAATCACAGAGTGCACTTAGAAAATATTCAAAATCTTCAGATCCCCTTCATTTCTATTACTTTTGTTATGCTGCAGCCTGATTCTAAAGTTCTTAAAATTCATTTTTTTCTCATTAATCTACATTCATAATGACAAAGTAAAATCTGCCCACCGATAGTCACCATCCAACCTGGCTGAGCTTGAGAGGACTTGCACAGAAGAATGGCAGAAAATCCCCCAATCCAGGCGTGCAAACCTTATCGCCTGATACCCCAAAAGACTTAAGAGGCTGTAATCGCTGCCAAAGGTGTTTCAGCAAAGTACCGAGTGAAGGACCTGAATACTTATACCAATGTGGTATTTTAAGTTTTTCTAAAATACATTTACAGACATTTTCTAACATTCTGTTTTCACTTTGCCATTAGCGATGTAGATGAATGAGGAAAAAATGAATTTCAAGAAGTGTAAAACGAGGCTGAAGCATCACAAAATCAACAGCAGTGAAAAGGGTCTGAATAGTTTCTGAATGCACCGTGTGTGGGATCCTATTTACACAGAGATACACTCCTCAGGATTTATCTACATAAGCAATTATGTGTATTTCAGTCTGCAAAATGCCTCAGAAGTGGATTCGCTCCATTATCTTGATCTGATTTTAGGAAGGGGGGGGGGGGAGACACACTAACAGACGGAAATGGTGAACAAATTCTAGGCATTTTCAGCTTTGTCCCTTCTTCTCTGCTTCCCCGCCGTGGAGGAACCCAAAGGGCCCGACTTGCTCCCGGCTTCTCCTCCGACCTGCCCTCCACTCACCTCCCAGGAGACGCTTCCACCCTCCGAGCAGCATAAGAGGCTCCGCCGACGCCATTTAGCCTCCCGTGGATGATGAACCGGAAGAGGAACTACCTCTGTCCTCTCCTCATCGTCTCTAGCAATCTTATACTTTGTCGTTTCAATGGGTTCAAGCTCGGCCTCTCTCTGGTACAATGTGAACAGCGATGCCGCTCCTGTACTGTATTCTCTGCTTTCTTTGGCGCCAGTGTTCCTTCTTTGTACAGCGCCATCTAGCGACACAATTCGTATTTTCTGCCATCAAGTTTGTATCTATTCTGTGATAAGGTTGAAAACCATCTTTGTCCTATCCACCCTAAAGCAAAGTCCCTTTGGGGCTGGTGAAGATTGTTCCAGCCAGGTTTGGTCGTTTGTGTGTGTGTGTGTGTGTGCGCGCGCGCAGGACAGTTCCTCGCAACTTGCCTTGGCAAATGATTGAAGTTGCAACAGTTCAACTGTTGAATGGAAGGCTCTCGCCCTTGTCTTTCCTGTTGAGCCTCACAGGGATGCCCTCCTCGGCACTGCAACTGAGCCAGGAGCTTCTTTTGCAGGGACTAAACCAAGGGAAAGCATCCGTAGGAGGAACACGATGTGCAATCAGGGAGGGAAAAAGTGCACCTCACTTGAGGATCAGTGAAGACTATTCCAGCCACTTGTTCGTCTTAGGTTGCGGGATAACTCCCCAAAATTACATCTGCGACTGAGGGAAGCTTGAAGAGGGATGCTTGACCCTACTTACCTTCACAAGATTAGCAGGTGCTGCATCATAAAAGTTGATAAAGGTCTTGTTTGTATGTGCAGCCTTAAAGGATTGTCAGCTTCATATCCATTTAATGGAAAAATGAAATACAAGACGAAACCTTGAAATGCCCACCCACATTGCTTCCAAACCCATCTAGATATTATTTTTCCCTCTGCGCTCTTGCAACTGGAACTGCCAAGATTGCCCTCAGTAAGCAACATGGTTTAACATCTACATAAAACTGCCAGGGGAGGCCATCCAGCCTGTGATATCCAATTATGTACAGGTACTCCTCAATTTACTTCATTCAGTGACCATTTGAAGTTACAATGTCATTGAAAAAAAGAGACATGACCATGATTCACACTTAAAGGCCACAGGAGTGTTGTCACATGATCAAAATTCAGACTCTGGGCAATTCACTTACCTTTCTGACAGTTGCAGTGCTCTGAGATCATGTGATCCCCTTTGGCAGCTGACCTGGTGCATAAACTGGAAGTCCTCTTGTACTCACAATTCTTGCTAGAGGAGACCATACCTGGGGAGGGGCTTTGCATAGAGATTCTTCTCGTGGACCAATTGTGCCCTTTCCTGGACCGGGATGCATTGCAAAGGGGGGTCACTCTTGCCTTGGCTGCCTCCTATTTGAATCCCTGAAGAAACTTCAACTGGTGCAGAACTAGGGGTGGGATTCTTCCGGTTCCGCCCGGCTCTACAGAACTGGTAGCTCTGAAGAGCAGCAGACACAGAACCAGTTCTGTGTCTGCTGCTCTTTTGGCCCACCTGCCTGCCCGAGCTCTTACCTGTCCTTTATTTCCTGCTTTTTCAACCACAGCTGCTTTGCGCGGCACAGCTGAGGTTGAAAAATCAGTAAAAAAAGGGATTTTCAACCGCTGTGCACCCACACGCAGCACTGCTCAGCTGTCCGGGCACCTCAGCAAGTTGTAAATTGCACTCACGCGACATGCGCGATGCACAGCAATAGAACCGGTAGCTATTCCAGTCGGATCTCATCCCTGTTCAGAAAGCAGCAGCGCACAGTAATGGAAGCCCCTGGCCTAGGTTGCCCATGTAATATGTTTCTGCTACGCTAAATTAATTTGCTTTAATTTTTGCTTGAATAAAACAAAGAAGAACTAGCTTTGCCCCTAAGCACTGGGAGAAGAGAGGACTGCACACATCAGAAGGTAGATTCAAACCAGGTTTCTATTTTTAATGCATTTGGTTTTTACACAGTTTTAAAGTCAGTTATTGATTAGAAGCTGGCCAGAGTTTGTTAAAACATGGCTGGCTACAAAAACATTTTAAATAAATCAGAGGAAGAAGAAATGAATGAATGAATCCAATAAGGCCACCCATCTGCAAGTTCCTTGAGACTCATAATGAGCTGGGCTCCATATACGTGCTACGTAAAAATATATACAATATTTACATCGCCCATATTATATGAAATTACGGCGACAATCATGCCTAACACAGGTCCAAACTTTCTCTGGCCAAGCAATGGAATTCCCCCTTGACTCTGGGAAAAGGAACAACGGCACTAGGCCAAACTAAGGAAGCTCAGATCTCCCCAATGTTTAATAATAAGACATGATTCAGAATTCACTTGAGTCAAAGACTCAAGCAAGGAAATTATTGAGTTCTCAGCTGGGCTTTCAGTAAGAGACCACAAACGAAATTAAAGATTTTTCCTCATGTGGAATTTCTGTGATAAGGGAGAAATTCTGTGCGAAACAGAGTACACGACCTGAACATTACTCTCCTATGTGTAACCTTACATGACTAATAAGGTGAGACCTACTACTGAAATCTTTCCCACAATCTGGACACTCATATGATTTCTCTCCTGTGTGAGTCCTCTTGTGTCTCCCCAGATGGGAATTACACTTGAAACTTTTCCCACAATCCAAACACTCATACGGTTTCTCATCTGTGTGAATACTCTTATGCCTCTCCAGATGGTAATTACGCTTGAAACTTTTCCCACAATCTGGACACTCATATGGTTTCTCTCCTGTGTGAGTCCTCTGGTGTTCTATAAGGTTGGAATTCCGACTGAAACTTTTCCCACACTCTGGACACTCATACGGTTTTTCTCCTGTGTGAGTCCTCTGGTGTATCACCAGGTCAGAATTGCAACTAAAACCTTTCCCACAATCTGAACAGTACAGTTTCTCTCCTGTATGCGTGGTCTGGTGTTTCACCAAGTGGGATTTGTGATTGAATCTTTTCCCACAATCCAGACACTTATATGGTTTTTCTCCTGTGTGAGTCCTCTGGTGTATCACCAGGTTTGAATTCTGACTGAAACTTTTCCCACAATATAGACATTCATATGGTTTCTCTCCTGTGTGAATCCTCTTGTGTGTCACCAGGTCAGAATTCTGACTGAACCTTTTCCCACAATCTGGACACTCATATGGTTTCTCTCCTGTTTGAGTCCTCTTGTTTATTGCCAGACTGGTGTGCATGCTAAATCTTTTGTCACAATGGGAGCACTGGTAGTTTCTCTTTGGTATGGGTCCTTCCACAAATCACAAGAGGCCTGTTTTGAGTAAAGCTTCTGCAGCACCCCAAACATTTGTATGGCTTTTCACAGGGTGGTTCAACTTATGCATCAATCAGATGTGATCTGCAATCTGTTTTTCACAAAATAGGCATTCTGTGGAGATTTTCCAACATTGATATTCTTGGATTCTTCAGAAGGCCAACAAGATTTCTCATCTTTTACCTGGTGTTCTTTGATTCAAGCTCTTCTTTCCTTCCACAAAGGCTTTCGTTAATGTCTTCCAGTTTTGGCTATCCAAGGAACATTTTTCTTCCCACTGACTGAAAGTCTTTTTACAATTTCTGGAGGAAGTAGAAGCTTTGGATTGATGCTACTTCTCATTCACTGTTGCTCAGAGTGCTCTTCTTGGCATCCTCTTTGACTATAACATTCATATTAATAGGTTAGTTTCATTATTGTTTTAAAATGGCTGCATGATATCTGAAAGCAGCAGAAATGCCTCATATATTACAATTAAATACAAATATCAAAACTCTACTTTAATCTCTAACATGATGACAATGTAAAAACAGAATTTTAGAAATGTCTGTAAATTTATTAAAAAGAAAAAAAAACATAAAATATCAAGTTGGCATAAGTATTCAGCCCCTTCACTCAATACTTTGTTGAAGCACCCTTAGCATCTATTACAGCCTCCAATCTTTTTGGGTTGAGAAGCTTTGCAAACCTGGATTGGGGTGTTTTCTAACATTGTTTCTTGTAAGTCCCCTCAAACTCAGTCAAGTTAGATGGCAACTGTTGGTGGACAGCCATTTTCAGTTCCCTCCAGGAATGTTCAATAGAGTTCAAGTCAGGGTTCTGGCTGGGCCATTCTAGGACATTCAGAGAGTTGTCCCTGTGTTGACTTGGCTCTGGCTGAACTCCAGAGATCCTGTGTGAAGAAGGGAGAAATTCCAGAAGGACAACCATCACTGCAGCCCTCCACCAACCTAAGTTTTAATGGCAGACTAGCTAGACAGAAGCCTCTCCTCAATGCAAAAGACATGAAAACCCATTAGGGGTTTGCAAAAAAAGCACCTGAAGGACTCTCAGACTGTGAGGAACAAGATTTTATGGTCTGATGAAACCAAGATTGAACTGTTTGGCCACAATTCTATAGTAAATGTTACTCCTGGAGGAAACCAGGCCCCGCTCATCATTTGCCCAATGTCATCCTACCACTGAAGCATGGTGGTGGCAGCATCATGCTGTGAGGTGTTTTCAGGAACAGGGATGGAGACCAGTCAGGGTTGAGGGAAAGCTGAATGGATAAAAGTACATGGATATCCTCAATAAAAACCTGTTCCACAGCACTCACAACCTCAGATCTGGGCCTAAGATTTAGTTTCCAACATGACAACAATCCTAAGCACACAGTTGTCACACAGGAGTGGCTTAAGGACAACCCTGTGAATGTGCTAGAGTGGCCCAGCCAGGTCCTTGACTTGAACCCTATTGAACATTTCTGGAGGGGACTGGAAATGCCTGCCCACCAATGGTCGCCATCCAACCTGATTGAGGTGGAGAGGAAGAATGGCAGAAAATCCCCCAATCCAGGTGTGCAAAGCTTATTGCCTGATACCCAAAAAGACTTAGAGGCTGTAATCGGTGCTTCAGCAAAGTACTGAGTAAAGGACCTGAATATTACTGTCAATGTGGCATTTCAAGTTCTGTTGTTTTAAATACATTTACAGACATTTTCTAAAATTCTGTTTTCACTTTGTCATTAGGGATATAGATGAATGAGAAAAAAATGAATTTCAAGAAGTGTAAAATTAGGCTACAGCACAACAGTGGAAGGAGCCTGAATAATTCCTGAATGCACCGTGTGTGGGTTCCTATTCACGCAGAAATACACTCCTCAGGATTTATCTACATAAGCAATTATGTGTATTTCAGTCTGCAAAATGCCTCAGAAGTGGATTCGCTCCATTATCTTGATCTGATTTTAGGAAGGGCGGGGGGGGGGGGGAAGAGACAGTAACAGACTGACATGGTGAACAAATGTTGTGCATGGTTTAAAGCATATCCGTTTTGCCTAGGAAACGCCTCGCTGGCCAGGAGCACAACATGTCAATAAGATCACAAAGCGTAACATGAAGGGTGAAGGAGGTGGGTGGTTCAGAAGGATGAAAAATATATGAAGATTTATTTCTTTCAATGTCCCAAATCTCCCAGCAGAAAATCAAGATTTGGGACATTGAAATCGTGCAGCAAAAGGATCACATTTGGGGAGAGAAAGAACACAGAGCGGCGGCAGCGGCAGCCCGCATGTTTCATTCTCGTCCCTTCACTGTTTCCAGGCCGTAGAAAGGCCCGATTTGCTCCCGGCTTCTCCTCCGACCTGCCCTCCACTCACCTCCCAGGAACCGCTTCGGCCCCTTCAAGCAGCACAAAAGGTTCTGCTGACGCCATCAGCCTTCCGTGGCTGAGCCGGAAGAGGGAAGTCTCTCTGATCTCCTTTCCTTCACGTTCCCTCTAGCCAACCAATACTCTATCGTTTCGTCTCGGCCTCTCGGTTGCCAGCATGTTGTCAATAGTAGCGTTGCCTCTGCTGTCTAGGCCCGATTCTAGGCCCATCTAATGGCATACGGTTGAAAAAAATCACCCTCGTCCTATCTCTACCCTGGAGCGTGTCCTTCTTTTGGTGCCCTCAAGGGGTATTCGGCTCCCACCGAGCACAGGAGCAGCTTTCAAAGAGCCATTTGGACTCATTTCCCACAGGAAACAAAGCACCGGGTGCCACAGAACCTCACTTGAGTCACTCACTCCCACCCAATCACATGACAACCCCCCCTCACACCTACCCAGGTTTTGTGGCTCCTCTGTTTTGTGGGAAATAGGGGTGTGTTTGTGTGTCCCTCCCATCTTCCTCCACCTCCCTCTTTACCTTCTCTCTCATCTTTCTGTCTTTTTCTTCCTCTCCCCCTCCCTCTCTCCCATCTTTCTCCCTTTCCCTCCCTCCCCTCATCTTTCTCCCCTCCCTCTCCCCTCTCATCTTTCTTTCTTTTTCTTTCTTTCTTTTTCTTTCTTTCTTTCAGGACAGACACACTTGAAGAGTTGACCTTACTTACCTTCACAAGATTAGCCAGGTGCTGGATCATAAAAGTTGATAAAGGTCTTCTTTATACGTGCAGCCTTAAAGGATTGCCAGCTTCATAACCCTTTAATCGAAGAATGAAATACAGGACAAAACCTTTTAAGTTCCCACCCACATTGCTTCCCAGACAAATCTAAATGGGAGATATTTTTCCTTCTGCATTCTTGCAGCCGGAACTGCTAGGATTTCCCTCAGTAAGCAACGTGCTTTAACATCTACATGGAACTGCTAGGGGAGGCCATTCATCCTATCATATCCAATTACGTAGATATTACTCAATTTACTTAGTCATGCTATAACGTATTACTTTTACTGTTGTTGCTCTTTACACCCATGCAGTGGCCGGAGAGACAAAAATGCCTCAACTATATTGTTCGAAGCTGACCCCGCCCATTTACTATCAGCCGGCACTCTCAAAACAAGTGCACACTGGGATGCCAGACTCCATTTTCTTTACCATTTGGAGGTCATTCAAGGAAAAACCCACATCCCACAAACAGAGCACTGCTGATGATATTCAAACTGCTTTATTATTACATTCAGCAGTAACTTAATACTGTCTCTCTTATACAGTATTTGATTCTCACTGTATGTTTCCCTATTTTCCTCATTTTTACCATATCCTGTTCTCCCAATAAAGCATTCAGATCTACACACTGTATGTTTTATTGGAGGATAGGTGGGTTTAGCTGCATGTCGAGCTGCACACAGACTAATGTGTAGTGGGGACAGAACATACTTCATTTAGTAACCATTTGAAGTTACAATAGCATTGAAAAAAGAGACATGACAATTTTTCACTTAAAAGACACAATAGCATTGTGACATGATTAAAATACAGACTGGCTTTTTTCTTTAGAGAAAACAAAAAAGAAAATACATCAATCCAGAATGTATGGGATACAATGAAGGCATATGCCAGAGGCTTGATAATGGACTATATAAGGAAAAGAAATGCCAAGAAAAGATTAACCTCTAAGGCATTAGAGGATGAGTATAAAGGACTTGAAAAAGAGTGACAGAAAATGCCACAGAAAAAGGACATTAAGTTAAAAATGGATATAACTAAACATAAAATGTGTCTAAGAGAAAAATAACTAGCACAGAAAATTAGAGGAGTTAAACAGAACTACTTTGAAGATGCAAATAAACCAGGAAGATGGTTAGCATATAAATTGAGAAAGGAGAAAGAATCAAGGAAGATATTGTAATTAATAGACAACCAAGGTCAAGTTTGCTATGGCAGTAAAGAGAAGGAAATCATACGAGACTATTATGAGAAACTATACACACAATAGAATATTGATGAGGAAAGAGTTAAACAGTATTTACAGAATGCTAATCTACCCCAGATACCTAAAGAGATTGAAACAATGTTAGAAAGCAATATAAGGATAATTATCTCATAATTATAACTCATAATAATTATATGAGCTAACTGAAGCACTCAAGAAGCAAAATAATGGAAAGCCACCAGGTCCAGATGGACTTTCGGCAGAATTTTATAAAACATTACAAGAATTGTTGAACCTCCCATTGCTAAAAGTTATGAAGCTATGTAAAAGAAGAAGATACCTAAATCATGGCCAGAAGTTTATATTACACTTATCCCAAAAGAGGAGGCCGATCCACGACAAATCAAGAACTATAGACCTATTTCCTTACTAAATGCAGATTATAAAATTTTTGCTTCAATATTGGCAGAAAAACTTTAAAACTACTTAAACAATTTTATCCATCCTGATCAAAATGGATTTCTGCCAAAGAAACAAAGACAATATGAAAGTAATCTTGGACACTTTGGAATACTACAAGGCACATACTGAAAAACAAATGGCTTTGATATTTTTAGATGCACAGAAGGCTTTTGATAATATGAATTGGCGATTCATGTTATTACTGCTGGAACAGATGGGCTTTACCTAAAAAAATTATTCAAGCAATAGAAGCTATATATCATAAGCAAATGGCAAAGGTAATGATAGAGGGAGAACTGACAGACTCTATTGATATAAGAAAAGGAACAAGACAAGGGTGCCCACTGTCACCTCTGTTGTTTGTGTTAACCTTGAAAGTGCTAAACAGAAATATTAGAGATGAAAAGAATATAAAAGGGATGAAAATTAAAAAGGAAAATTTAAAATTTAAATTACAAGCATTTGGAGATGATCTGGTTTTCATTTAGAAGACCCACAAGAAACAGCACTAAAATTGATAGAAAAGATAGAGGCATATGGAAAGGTAGCTTGTTTGAAAATAAAGATAAGACAAAGATTCTGACAAAGAACATGTTATCAAAACAAAAGGAAGAACTGGCAGATCTACTGAAAATCCAGATCAGGAATAAGATCAAGTACCTGGGGATATATTTGACAGCAAGATGCAGTACACTAAAAGAGAATAAGTATATCAGACTTAAGCAGCAGATAGTACTAGATTTGGCGAAATAGGAAAATTTACAATTGTCATTAATAGGGAGAATATCAACAATCAAGATGAATATATTACCCAGAATTTTATATTTGTTCTAAACAATTCCAATTAGGCTTGGAAAAAAATACTTTGAAGATTTAAATAAAATTGTGTTTAAATATATATGGCAAAGTAAGAAAGAGAGAATAAAGTTAAAACTTTTGCAAGATGCTAGAATAAGAGGAAGATTTGGTTTGCCTAATTGGGAGATGTATTACCAAGCTATAAATCTGATGTGGGTTAAGGAATGGATAACATTAACATTACATTGAAATTAGTAATGTTACATTGCATAACATTAACATTACATCACATTAGTAACATTACATTGCTAATATTAGAAAGGACATGATCTGTTGTTGGGGTGGCATGCTTTTCTATGGTATAAAGGAACTAAAACACAGGGGTATTTTAGAAGACATTCTAAACGGGAGTTTCTATGGTTAAACTGGGAGAAGACAAAAAGGTGATGTTATTTGAAAATTCTGGTCTGGCTATCGACTATTGAAGCATTTTCTTATCCTATAATATACAAAAAGAAACAAACAGATATGGTGAAATACTTTATGAAAAGGGTAAACTTATATCTATGCAAAAACTAGAGGAACAAGGTATAAAGATGAATTGGTTTTCATATGCGCAAATACATTCAAGGTATCATAAAGATTCTAAAACAGAAGGTTTCTATGATAAACTGACTTAGATAAAATTTTGACAGGTCCTGATGGAAAGGTGATTAAAAAAATGTATTCATATCTATTAAACTAGAAGAACAAGTTAAATAAACTATGATTGCTTGGGGGAAGAATTTTGGATATGGGATTGATCTAGAGAAATGGCAAAAACTCTGGTCTCAAAATTATAAAATGACAATGTCAACAGCACATAAAGAAAATTTGAATGGTTACTCTCCTATGTGCAACCTTACATGATTTAGAAGGCTAGACCTACAACTGAAATCTTTCCCACAATCTGGACACTCATACGGTTTTTCTCCTGTGTGAGTCCTCTTGTGTATCAGCAAGCTGGAACTGTGACTAAATCTTTTCCTGCAATCCTGACACTCAAATGGTTTTTCTCCTGTGTGAGTCCTCTCATGTTTCATCAACTCAGAATTTCGATGGAAACCTTTCCCGCAATCAGGACACTTGTATGGTTTCTCTCCTGTGTGAATCCTCTGGTGCACCAAAAGTTCGGAATTCCAATTGAAACTTTTCCCACAGTCTGGACACTTATGCGGTTTCTCTCCTGTGTGATTTCTCTGGTGTATCACCAGGTAATAATTCTCACCAAAACTTTTCCCACACTCCAGACACTCATATGGTTTTTCTCCGGTATGAGTCCTCTGGTGTACCACCAGCTTGTAATTTTGGTTGAACCTCTTTCCACAATCCTGACACTCATATGGTTTCTCTCCTGTGTGAGTCCTCTGGTGTATCACCAGCTTGGAATTTCGCTTGAAACTTTTCCCACATTCTGGACACTGATATGGTTTTTCTCCTGTGTGAGTCCTCTGGTGTTCTATAAGGTTGGAATTCCGACTGAAACTTTTTCCACAATCTGGGCACTCATATGGTTTTTCTCCTGTGTGAGTCCTCTGGTGTACTACCAGGTCAGAATTGCAACTAAAACCTTTCCCACAATCTGAACAATAGAGTTTCTCTCCTGTGTGCTTGGTCTGGTGTTTCACCAGGTGGGATTTGTGATTGAAACTTTTCTCACAATCCAGACACTCATATGGTTTTTCTCCTGTATGAATCCTCTGATGTACCACAAGGTTCCAATTCAGACTAAAACATTTCCCACAATATAGACATTCATATGGTTTCTCTCCTGTGTGAGTCCTCTGGTGTTTCACCAGCATTGAATTCTGACTGAATTTTTTCCCACAATCCAGACATTCATATTGTTTCTTTCCTGTGTGAGTTCTCCTGTGTATCCCCACTGTAGAATTCTGACTGAACATTTTCTCACAATCCAGATGCTCCTATGGTTTCTGTCTGGAATATAACCAGGTCAGAATTCCAAGTAAAACTATTCACACAATCAGGACATTCAAGGAGTTTCTGTGCAGTGTGAGTCCTCTTATGTATCACCAGACCAGTGTGCGTGCTAAATCTTTTGCCACATTGGAAACATTGGTAGAGCTGCTCCTGCATTGGCCATTCCATGAATCATGGGAGTCCTGTTCTGAGTAACGCTTTTGCCACAATCCAAACATTTGTATGGATTTTCAAGGAGTGGATCCTTTCATGCATAATCAGCTGTGGATCTGCAATCTGTGATTTTCCTACAACAGGCAGTCTGTGGGGGTTTTCCAACACCGATTTTCTTGGATTCTGGGAGGGGGGCAAAAATATTTCTGATCCCTTATGTGGTGGGTGCTTTGATTCAAAACACTCTTTCCTTCCTCAGTGGATTTCATTAATGCTTTAAGCTCTCCAATTGATCTTTCCTATTTCCCACTTTTCCTGCATTTGGTAATTCTATCTTTTTACCTTTTTGTGCAATATTTTCTTGAGTTCCACATAATGTATTTTTTCTACCTGAAAACCCTGTTCTTGTTTTTCTCTCCCTTGTCTCTCTCCATCTGCTGAGGAAAGACAACAGTTTTAAAACTTTCTGGAAGAAGTGGAAAAGATTTTGATTGATGGCTTGTTTTGCATTTTACTGCTGCTTCTCATTCTGTTTTCCAGACTGCCTTACTTAGCACCCACTTTGTCTGTCAGACTGATATTAATGATTACTTTCATTATTGTTTTAAAAATGGCTGCAAAACCTGGAAAAACAGCAAAAAAAGTACATATATTACTATGAAAAAGCAAACATATCAAAATGCTACTTTAATCTTTAACATTCATTATGAATTATTAGGCACATAGAAGAGTAGCAAAATTTCAAATCATGAAATTATCTTGTTGGCTTGAGTAGATCACAGATTATTACACTTGCAAACTCTTTTTATGAAAAATACCTGAAAATACTAAGTTTTATACGGATACATGTACATGCACACATACAAACTTATAAATATAAAGATTTTTTTTTATTTCAGTCTTCAAAATGTTTCAGAAGTGGATTCACTCAATTTGTTTGATCTAATTTCAGAAAGGGGGGGATACTAACAGACGAAATGGTGATCAAATCCTAGGCAAGATTTAAACCATCCGCTTTACCCATGAAACCCCTCGCTTGCCAGGAAAGCAACATCTCAATAACATAACAAGGAATGAAGTGTTATGTGAAGACTGAGGGAGATAGAAATATGAAAGGAAAAAAAAACTTTTTAAAAGTCCCAAATTTCCCAAAGAAAATCACAGGGAGAAATTTTAAATCCTGCAGCCCCAGAGGAATAAAATTCGGGGAGGGGCTGAATATGCAGCAGTAGCCAACACGTTTCAGCCTCGCTGCTTCCTCTCCTGCTTCCCCGCCGTGGAGGAACCCAAAGGGCCCGACTTGCTCCCGGCTTCTCCTCCGACCTGCCCTCCACTCACCTCCCAGGAGACGCTTCGGCCCCTCCAAGCAGCACAAGAGGCTCCGCCGACGCCATCAGCCTCCTCCCGTGGGTCAACCGGAAAAGGAAGTACTTCTGCCCTTTGACTCTCTAGCAATCCAATCCTCTATCGTTTTAACCTCTTCTATCTTCGCCTCTTTCCCTTCCAGAAGACGAATAAGTACTGTGTTCACTGCTTTCTTGGCACGAGTGTCGCTCTTTTGTAGGCCGCCATTTAGTGACATAAGGTTGAAAATTACGCTCGTCCTATTTCCCCTAAAGCTTGTGCAAGACGTTATATTTTTATTTATTTATTCATTCATTCATTCATTTATTTGTTTGTTTATTTATTTATTTATTATTTATTTATTTAGTCAAGCGTGGATTAGATAGCATGTGTAAGTATAAACATGATTATGAATACATGAATAAAAAGTGTTCTAGGACCAACTCTTTTCATACTCTACATAAATGACCTCTGTGATCATATCAAGAGCAATTGAGTTCTCTTCTCTGATGATGTAAAGCTATTCAACACCACAGACAATATTTCTACCCTTCAAAAAGACCTTGACGACGTATCAGAATGGTGAAACAAATGGCAACTTCAAATCTCAACAAATAAATGCTCTGTCTTACATATTGGCAAAAAAAAATCAGAAAATAAAATACAAGCTGAATAGTCAAGACCTTGTTGATGATCCAGACTCTGTCAAGGATCTTGGAGTACTCATCTCTAATGATCTAAGTGCCAGAGCCCACTGTAACTACACAGCCAAAAAGGCATTAAGAGTTGTTAACCTAATCTTATGTAGCTTTTTCTCTTGTAATATCACACTACTAACTAGAGCATACAAAATATTTGCTGGACCAATACAGCCCTGCCAACTCTCATGGTTCTGCCATGAGTCTCACGATTTTCTGTCATGTCTCACGGTCTCACGACAAGGCTCCTCAATCTCACGCCAAATTTAAAACGCTTTTTTTTTATTTTATAACCACCGTTATATGGTGGTGAGGAGGGCCCGGAATCCCCTGGTTCAGCCAGCAGTTATTTCAGTCCGGTGGGTTCAGTGACCGCTTGGAAGGAAAATCCCCACCTTCTCCCTCTCGGTGGCCGTGCCTCGATTTGCGCCAGAGCAGCGACTTAGCGAGGCGGCTTCTCGCGCTGAGAGTCTTGGCTCTCGCACTCCCTGTCAGCTGGCCCTCAGCTGCCTTAGCCTCAAGTAAAACACGCGTGGTCGGGCGCCATTTTTCTCCCTGCATGGACGATGAGCCGCAACTTTTGCCCCGCCGTCTTTTCCCTCTGGGCTTCACTTCTGCTGTTCAGGGAAGTCGCACCCAAAGCCCTGTCCTCCCAGAATCTTTCTGACGGTGAGCCTTGGTCTTGGCCCATCTTCGCAGGGCGTTGAGCTCGGCGGTTGATCGCCACCGCTACTGGTTCTCCAGAACCTGTCAGAACTGGCTGAATACCACCTCTGTCTACAGATCAGGTAGGATGGGCAAGCTCCTAGCCCTTTCCCTTAAGTATTGTTATTGGATAGGATCTATTGAGTCTTTTCTGCTGCAGACCCTGCCCTAGAAGACACTTTTCCCCTGAACTTTGGCAGGCCTTTAAATCTCCTAGTCTTCTGAAAAGGAAGAAATGCCTGCATATCAGAAGCTTCATTTTTTTATATTTATTAAATTTAGATGCTGCTAATCTAATTTAACTCCTTGCAAGGTGAGCAATAACCAGGTTTGAGCAAGAATGGCAACAGAAACAAACATAATTAGTGAGGCCTGGTTAACTTCTAAATTGAACAAAAGCAACAGTAACTTTTTGGGATTCCCAGACCATCAAATTCCTATCTACCTTGCTAGATGTCCCCTTATACTTTCAGGGCAAGTACATTTTAAATGTGGAGGCTTTGCATTTTGCCATTTTCTATACATAGGGCTTATTGATTTCTGTATTAAGGTTTTATTGCTGTCAACCATGTGGAGTCATATGAGTTGGCCAGCAAAATACTATACATTTTCTTACTAAGTAAAAATACATAAATAAATATAAGTTTATATTCCCCTTTATTATATATAGAAATAATGCAAAGTGGCATACATACTTAATGCAGATCCACACTAGCTCTTGCCCAAGAAAGCAATTCCCCTCAATTCTGTAAAAGTGAACTACCAAACTGGGCCAGAGAAAGGATTAGAGGCCTGCAGGCTAAAACATATGAAGAACGGTTACAAGAGCTAGGCATGTCTAGTCTACTGAAGAGTAGATAAAGACAATGATCCTGACAAAGAATATGTTATCAAAACAAAAGGAAGAACTGGCAGACCTATTGAAAATCCAGGTCACGAATAAGATCAAATACTTGGGGATATATTTGACAAGATACAGCACATTAAGAGAGAATAATTATATTAAACTTAAGCAGCAGATAGCGTTAGATCTGGCGAAATGGGAAAATTTACAACTGTCACTAATAGGGAGAATATCAACAATCAAGATAAACATATTACCCAGAATTTTATATTTGTTCCAAAGAATTCCAGTTAGGCTTAGAAAAGATTATTTTGAAGATTTAAATAAAATCGTGTTGAAATATATATGGCAAGGTAAGAAGGCGAGAATAAAGTTAAAACTTTTGCAAGATGCTAGAATAGGAGGAGGATTTGGCTTGCCTAATTGGGAGTTGCATCATCAACCTACGAAATTGATGTGGATAAAGGAATGGATAACATTAAGAAATACTAGATTGTTGACATTAGAAGGATATGATCTGTTGTTGGGGTGGAATGCTTTTTTATGGTATAAAGGAACTAAAACACAGGGGTACTTTAGAAGACATTATATAAGTGACTCTCTGTGGTTAAATTGGGAGAAGACTAAAAGACAATGTTTTTTTGAAAATTCCAATCTGGTTGTCGACTATTGAGGCATTTTCTTATCGTATAAAATACAAAAAGGAACAAACAGATATGGTGAAATACTGAATGAAAAGGGTGAACTTAAATCTATGCAAAAATTAGAGGAACAAGGTACAAAGATGAATTGGTTTTCATATGCACAAATACAATCAAAGTACGATAAAGATTTTAAAACAGAAGGTTTTTATGATAAATTGACCGATTTAGATAAGATTTTGACAGGTGCTGGTGAAAAGGTAATTAAAAAATTATATGGATATTTATTAGAAATTAAATTAGAAGAACAAGATAAAGAAACTATGATTGCTTGGAGGAAGAATTTTGGATATGGGATTAGAGAATTGGCAAAAATTGTGGTTTCAAAATCATAAAATGACAATGTCAACAGCATATAAAGAAAATTTGTAGATGTTTTACAGGTGGCACCTTCCCCCCAACAAGAATAGCAAGGATGTTCAAGAATAAGTCCAAAAAGTGTTGGAAATGTCATCAGACACCTGGCTCATATTACCATATGTGGTGGACATGTGCGGATGCTAAAAAATATTGGACAAAAATCCACATGTGGCTGGAAAAAATGACACATAAGCATATAGATTTGAAACCAAAGATTTTTTTATTAGGAATTTTGCCTGAAATATATAGTAAAGATTTGAAATATCTGATTGTCAATGTATTAACAGCGGCTAGGATTGTATTTGCTAAAAATGGAAAAATGAGAAGATACCATTATAGGAGATCATTAATAAAATATTGGAATGTGCTGAAATGAGTAGATTGACTTTTGAAATTCGAGAACAAGATGATAAACAATTTTACAAAGTTTGGGATCTATTCTATCAGTGGTTAGATAATAAAATATAGTCACGGAATATGTAGATTCTTAGAAAATAAACATATAAAGATGTATTTTTTTTCACTTATATTTACAAAATGATTCTTGGATAGATCTGGGAGGATATGAATTGTTATAAAATAAACTACGTAAAATATGATTATTTTATAAAACATGAATGAATAAAAGTATAGTCAACGATTAATAAAGATAGTAATGTATTTGATATTTGATTGAAAGTATGAGAGAATATACAATTTAATTGTTATTGAAGATTATGAAATGGTTGCACAAAATAATATGTAAATCAACCGGCACACTGTATGTATATATATGGAAGATGGTTTATGTTTTTATGTTATGTTTATGTTTGTCCTAAAATCAATAAAAAAAACTTTGAAAAAAAATTATACCCAGGAGGTACATTTCAGATTTCCACTCCAATCCACCTTGGATAATTTCCTCTATCCATATTTTAATCCTAATCCAACATTTTTTGAACTCTGGGCATGTCCACCAGAGATGGAAGAAGATACCATGATTTTCCTTACATTTCCAACAGATCAGGTTTGCTGTTGGATACATTTTTACCAGTCTAGAGAATGCCAAATGCCATCTATATATGATTTCATATAAATTTCCTTTATAGGATACTGATTTTGTTCATGTAAGATTTCTTTGCCAAATTTCTTCCCAATTGTCTAAATCTATATTATGGCCGAAGTTCTTTGCCCATGCGATCATTGGTCCTTTCACGATTTCCTCAGCTAATTCATATTCTAGTAAGTAACTGTATAATTTAGGGTGGCACGCCTTTTTGTGGAACCCGGGCAGTAAACGTCACTCACATTTTTATAGACATACCCTGCATAAATATTTGATTATAACATGGACAGTTTATTAGGAGAGACCATTACACTAAAATCCTGATATGGCTATGAACAATGGAGGCAATGTTTCATCCCAACACAATGGATATCAGTAAAAAGCTTAAATACCACCAAATTTTAGACAATGAAGGAAAACTTACATCAATTCAAGAATTAGAAACTCAAGAAATAATTATTGATCATTGCTCCTATTTCCAAACAGCAATGAGATATGACAGGGACTTAAAAGAATTTGGACTAGAAACAAAAAATACTCAATTCAATAAAATACTTTTGGGCCTAATCTAGTCTAATTCAATTCAATTTTAATTCTATTCAAAATGTATTCTGTTTTATTCTAATTCTTATTTCTATTATACTTATGATTTACACTGAGACAAGTTTCACTAAAAAGAACCATGCAAGTAACTGTTCAATTGTTCAGCTGGTTATCAATGAGAGTCAAAAAACCAAATTCAAGATTCCTCCACACACGTCAAATTTTGCCTCATATGAAATTTCTTGTGTATGATGAGGGAGAAACATTGTGTGAAAAAACTGTCTGCAATCTAGCCAACTGAATGGTTACTCCCCTATGTGTAAGCTTACATGATTTATAAGGCTAGAGCGAGTACTGAAATCTTTTCCACAATACTGACATTCATAGTTTTTCTTCTGTGTGAGTCCTCCAGTGTTTCACCAAGTCAGAGTTCCGGCTGAACCTTTCCCCACAAATTGGACACAAATATGGTTTTTCTCCTTTGTGAGTTTTCTGATGTTTTATCAGGTCAGAATTGCAAATGAAACCTTTTCCACAATCTGAACATTCATACGGTTTCTCTTGTGTGTGAGTCCTCTGGTGCATCACCA
>BLBF01020339.1:12389-39377 GCA_015471245.1 Laticauda colubrina | reverse complement strand
AGGATAGGAGAGGGATCTATAGGGCAAGCCTGAAGAAAAGAAGGGGATAGGAGAGGAAAGGGATTTGTAGAGCAAGCCTGAGGGAAAGAAGGGGATAGGAGAGGCATTTGTGGGGCAAGGCTGAAAAAAGGGAATAGGACAAGAAAGGTATTTGTAGAGCAAGCCGGAGGGAGAGAAGAGTTTGAGTTATGGAATAAGCAGAGGAATCAATGAAGGAACAGAGGCTGTGGAAGGAGAGCCCAGCAGACAGTTCAAGAGAGTAAAGAGAGGAAAAAAGAGGAAGTTCAAATCAAACACTTGAATGCCACCCCATTACATGACATACCTGTTAAAGAAAAGACTAACCATCACCCTACCACATGACTTTCCTACTGAGAATAGGCTGACCACCTCATTACGTGACCCTGGCAAGTAGGGGTTCATCAGAAATGGACTAGTGTAGTCTGGCAGCCATACGAAGAGGTCCAGGAGAACCCAGACTCCAGCGACCCTTACGGGGGTTTGCGCTACACATGGGGGCTCATCTGGGATTTCCTTCTAGCCTTCTTCCATGAGTGGGGGTGGAGGTGGTCCCATTCGGAGCATGAGCCAAGTGAGCAAAATGAACTCTACTGCTGTCACTAAGTGGTGTGAGGAACAGAACAGTGAGATAAAGATAAATGTAGCAATTGACATCCCTGGGGATGTTTGGCCAGAAGAGCGAATTTAAGGGCAGTGAGGACCCTTGCTACAGACCAAAGGTTATATATGATACAAAGGTACCAAGGTATATATGATACAAAGGTACCAAGGTATGATACAAAGGTATGATACCTCTTACTGTGCTCTTAATGTGCTATTGGAATGGAAAAGAAAGGTAACAGAGGGCTTTGGGGTTGAGAGCCTTCAGTTGACTGAGGACACCATGGTAAAGGGTGATACACCCAACCCCATGGGCTATGCTTTCAGCGAAGACATTGGGCCTCCAAGAGGAGACACGGATCTTGATCATCAAAGACGCAGCAGATACAGGATCTGCCCAGGCTGTGGAGAGCCTGACACCCATCCAAACCCTGACTGGTAACTACTTTGTGGGAGTTGGGTACAAGAAACTACATATCTTTTCAGAGATAAAACCAGTGCCAGAAGGGGAGGAAGAATATGAAACCTGGATTAAGCAGGCAGTCCCGCTGTGGAAGCCATTAGAATTTACCGTGCATAATTACCTCTGTTTACTGCATGATGAATTTGGACCTGCTGAAACCGTTTCTAGCCTGCTGCTTTGGTTTGAGCAAATGTACCAGAAGAGAGGTGAAAGGCAATCTAAGTACATAAGAAGATTGAACAAGTTACTATGTCAGATTGTGGAAAGAAAGGGGATGGACCTAGCTGAAGTAGTACGAGCAAGGATGAAGCAACTTTCGCAGGGTGCTTTATTCTCCGACCTAGTATGTAATCAAATAAAGACTCAGGCCGAAGGGAATACCTGGGGGTTTCATGAGCTCATAAGGAGAGTTCGGGCAACAAGTGGTGGATGACCAGTTCAATGCTATGCAAGCTCAAATATCCCATTTAAGCAAGATGATGGTCTCGTGGACGGCAATAAGTGGTTCGCCCTTGGATGGAGGTCTGGCTAAGCGGGTCAGTGGGGGAGTAGGCACTTCTGCTTCAGCTGAGAACTTGGCGAAGCCAGTGATCCGTTATAACTGTGGGGCTGCAGGCATTACAGGTGTACTTGTACTAAATCACAGAAACCATGGAATTCGGCCCAGTCAGGAAACGACAGAGGGCCCCAGTGAAGAAGTCAACTGGGTGGCCAGTGATACCAGCTATCTGAAAGGAGGCTGACCACCAGCCCATGACATGACTCTGGCAAGCAGGGGTGCATCAGAGAGGGACCAGTGTGGACTGGCAGCCATACAAAGAGAGGCAGGAGAAACCAGACTCCAGCGACCCTTACGGGGGTTAGCATCACCTAAGATTTAAAGCATCCATTTTGCCCATGAAGCTCCTCGCTTGCCAAGAAAACTCCATGTCAAGGAATGAAGTGTTACGTGAAGGGTGAGGGAGGTGGGTGGTTCAGAAATATGAAAAATATTGACAAAGTTGACAAAGATTTATTTAAATGTCCCAGGAGAAAATCACAGGCAGCTGTTTTAAATAGTGCAGCAAAAGAATTAAAACATTTGGGGAGAGAAAGAATATACAGCAGCAACCAACATCTCTCATTCTTGTCCCTGCGCTGTTTCCAGTCTGTGGAGGGGGCCCAACTTCCAAAGGGCCCAACTTCCTCTTCTCCAACCTGCCCTCCACTCAACTCCCAGGAGCCGCTTCTACAGCAGAAGAGGGACTAGTGAAGCCATCATCCCCACCCACCAGATCAGTGAAAAAGGAAGTACCTCTGTCCTCCTTTTCTCCACATCCACTCTAACAATCTAACGCTTTATCGTTTCAGTTCCTTCCAGCTCAGCCTCTCTCTTTCGGTATCATGGCAAGACGAGTGGTACTCTGTTCTCTGCCTTCTGGGGGCTTCTTTGTACAGCGCCATTTAGTGACATAAGGTTGAAAGTCACCTTCGTTCTATTTGTACCCTAAAGCGTTTGCAAGGTTTTCATGGAATCCGTGGTTCCTTCTGTGCCATCAAGGCAACGCATTCAACTCCCACCGAGCATAGGAATAGCTTTTGTCCACAATCTGTGCTAAACCTCTTCTTTCAGGTCCCCCAAGAGTGTCCCTCTTTCTGCAACTAAACCAAAGAAAGGTGAGAATGATGTATAAAAGGCAACCTGAAAGAGCACCTCCCTTGGGGGCTGGTGAAGATTGTTCCAGCCAGTTTTTTTTTTTTTTTTTTTTGGGGGGGGGGGGGGGCAGTACAGGATAACTCCTTGAAACCTGCCTTGGCAAATGATTGAAGCTGTAATAGTGAAGCGGTTCAATGGAAGGCTCTAATCCTAGTCTGTCCTTTGGGATCTGTTTGGGATGCCATCATCGTCACTGCAACTGAACGAGGAGCTGCTTTTGCAAGAAGTAAACCAGAGGTCTCCAAACTTGGCAACTTTAAGATTTGTGGACTGCAACTCCCAGGCATCCACATGTCTTAAAATTGCCAAGTTTGGGGACCTGAATTAACCAAGGGAAAAATCCTGGGGGGGAACACAATGTGCTATGAGGCAGGGAGAAAAAGCACCTCCCTTGTGGATCACTGTAGACTATTCCAGCCAGTTCTTCGTCTTGGGGTGCAGCATAACTTCCCAAAACTATATTTGCAACTGAGGGAAGCTTAAAAGAGTGATGCTTAACCCTTCTTACCTTCACAAGATTAGACGTCATAAAAGTTGATAAAAGTCTTGTTTGTATGTGCAGCCTTAAATGATTGTCAGCTTCATGCCCCTTTAATAGAAGATTGAAATGCTTCATATCCCTTTAATAGAAGAATGAAATAGAAGAATGAAATGAATGAAACCTTGAAGGGCCCACCCACATTGCTTCCAAGCCCATCTAGACAGGACATATTATTTTTCCAACTGCATTCTTGCAGCTGGAACTGCCAGGATTACCCTCAGTGAACGGTGTGGTCACGTGATGTCACAAAATGCAGTTTGCTATGCATTAAAAAACCAAAAAGAGTGATTTTCCTGGCAGAGAAGTTCAAGGCTTTGCTGCAGATTATGATCTTTTGTTAAGTGCAGCTGACAAGGGCAATGAAAGGTTGTCAGCCTGGAACTTGAACTCACCCCTCTGCTTGCTTATGATTTTGCCACCTGGAGAAAGGGCTGCGCAGGAGAAAGACACCTGCAACCTCCTCAGTCTGGCTCCTGCTTGAGAAGCTCATGGCTGGAGGAGGGGCTTTGCACAGATTCATCTATTGCACCAATTATGCCCTTTCCTCCACCAGGGAGGCCTTGCACATGGGTTACTCATGCCTTGGTCACCCCTCCTGTTTGAATCACTGCATTGGAACACTCAGAAACTTCAACTGGTCAAGAATGCAGCTTCGCAGAGTTAATGGGTGTCCCTAGATTGCAGACATTACATCTTAGTTGTGCAAGTTGTACTAGATTCGTTTCTCTACAAGTGCAACTTAAGATGCTGCTCATCAACTTTATAGTTATTTCTATATTGTAGCAATAGTACTTAGAATTAATATACCACCCAGAGTGCTTTATAGCACTTTCGGTTGATTATCCCCAACAACCTGGGTCCTCATTTTATCAATCTAAAATGGACGGAAGGCTGAGTCAACCTCGAGCCCTGTCAGGATCGAATTCCAGGCTGTGGGCAGAGTCAGCTGGCAATACCGCATTCTAACAACTGAGCCAACAGGGCAACTATCATTATTGTTCCACCTTTATTATTTTTGCATCCATTGGTCCTACTAGGTCAGATAACATAACTGTTGAAGAGAAGCTAGGAAGCGAGTCTTATCTGTTGCAGATCCTTCCCTCTGGAATACTCTTCTCCCCCTGAAGTTTGGCAGGCTTTTAGCCTCCTAGTCTTCTGAAATGAAGAAAGATCTAGTAAAATATTAACTTAGGCCAGAAAAACCAAAAGCACACATATAGACTGGGTGAAACCAGGCTTAACAGCATAACTGTGAGAGGAATCTTGGAGTCTTAGTGGACAACATGCTAAACACGGGCCAACAGTGTAGTGTGGCAGCCCAAAAAGCCAATGCAATCCTAAACTGCATTAACAGAAGGATACAATTAAAGTCAAATAAGGCATCAATACCATTCTATCAAGCCTTAGAAAGATCCCACCTAAAATGAGCCATGGTGACCGCTGGCAATTTTGCAGTTCGAATCTCACCAGGCTCAAGGTTGACTCATCCCTCCATCTTTCTGAGGCGGGAAAAATGAGGATCCAAATTGTTGGGGGCAATATGCTGACTCTGTAAATTCTGTAAACTGCTTAGAGAGGGCTGTAAAGTGCTGTAAAACAGTATATAAGCTTAAGTGCTACTGCTACTGCATCCAATTTTGGTCAGCACACTATAAAAAAGATGTTGAGACTCTAGAAAGAGTGCAGAGAAGAGCAACCAGGATGATGAGGGAACTGGAGGCTAAAACATATGAAGAACGGTTGCAGGAACTGGGCATAGCTAGTCTAGTGAAAAGAAGGACCAGGGGAGACATGATAGCGGTCTTTCAATATTTGAGGGGCTGTCATAGAGGAGGTGATCAAGCTATTTTCCAAGGCACCTGAAGTCCAGACAAGGAACAATGGATGGAAACTGATCAAGGAAAGATTCAACGTGGAAATAAGGAGAAATTTTCTCAGCCAGTGAGAAAGCCAATGGAATAGCTTGCCTTCAGAGGTTGTGCGAACTGGAAGCTTTCAAGAAGAAGACTGGACTGTCATTTGTAATAAATGGTGTAGCATCTCCTGCTTGGCCGGAGGGTTGGACTACATGACCTATAAGGTCCCTTCTAACTCTGTTAATGCCTGTTAGCTGTTCCCCTAAGGACTGGGATAAGAAGAGATGGCTACGCATCAGAAGCTTGATTTGGAACCAGGTGTTTTGTTTAAATTTATAAAACGTACATGCCGCTAATCTTGCAGTGAACTTCTCCAACTTAAATCGTTGCAAGGAGAAAAATTACCAATTTTGAGTAAGAGCCACAGGCACAAACATAATCAGTAAGGCCAGGAGGCCTGCTTAACTTCTAAATTGAACAATAGCAAGAATCGTCTTTTTGAAATTCGCAGACCATCCAAATGCCATCAATCTTGCTAGACATGCCTTGTATTTCCAGGGCAAGTACATGTTAAATGTGCAGCCTTTGCAATTTGCAATGTATGGGGTTTATTGCAGTGATGGGATTCAAAATACTGTAGTTTATTACCAGTTCTGTGGGCGTGGCTTGGTGGGCGTGGCAAGGGAAGGTTACTGTAAAATCTACATTCCCTCCCCACTCTTGGGTGAAGAATACTGCAAAATCCCATTCCCTCCCCCACTCCACTAACCTACTTTCCAGCTCCATTCTCCTGTGTAGGGCAACAAAAGAAGACCCAGCCAACCATCTGGGACTTGGGAGGCAGAGGAGAGATTGGAGTGGGGCCAGTCAGAGGTGGTATTTGTGGGTTCTCTCAACTACTCAAAATTTCCACTTCCAGTTCTCTAGAACTGGTCAGAACCTGCTAAACACCACCTCTGGTTTATTGGTTTCTGTATTAAGGTTTTTCTGCTGTAAACCATGTGGAGACACAATGGGTTGGGCTGCCATAAGATGCGAAGTAAAAATACAAACATACATGTTTATATCATCTTGTATTATGCATAGAAATAATTCAAGACAATAAACACCTAACAGAGATCCAAACCTGCTTTCTCTGGCCCAAATGGCAATTCCCTTTGACTCTCTGAAAGGGAACGACCATTGCGCCAAACTAAGGGAGTTCAGATCTCCTCCCTCATGCTTAATAATAAGACATGCTTGACTAAAAAGAATCACTCAATAAATGAAAGGATTGATTTCTCAGCTGGGCTTTCAGTAAGAGACAAAAAAATGAAATTAAAGATTCCTCGAAACAGATCAAAGTCCTGTGTGACTCCTCTGGTGTATCACCAGCTTGGAATTATCCTTGAAACTTTTCCCACAATCCGCACACACATATGGTTTCTCTCCTGTGTGAGTCCTCTGGTGTATCACTAGCTTGGAATTCTGCTGGAAACTTTTCCCACAATCCAGACACTCATATGGTTTCTCTCCTGTATGACTCCTCTGGTGTAAGATCAGATGAGAATTCTGACTGAAACTTTTCCCACAGTCTGGACACTCATATGGTTTCTCTCCTGTGTGAGTCCTCTTGTGTATCACCAGGGTGGAACTCTGTCTGAACCTTTTCCCACAATCCAGACATTCATATGGTTTCTCTCCTGTGTGAATCCTCTGGTGTCTCCCCAGATGGCAAATGCGCTTGAAACTTTTCCCACAATCTGCACATTGATATGGTTTCTCCCCTGTGTGGGTCCTCTTGTGTATCACTAGGTAAGACTTATTAATGAAACTTTTCCCACAATCTGGACACTCATATGGTCTCTCTCCTGTATGAGTCCTCTGGTGTTCTATAAGGGAGGAATTCCGACTAAAACTTTTTCCACAATCTGGGCACTCATACGGTTTTTCTCCTGTGTGAGTCCTCTGGTGTAACACCAGGTCAGAATTGCAAGTAAAACCTTTCCCACAATCTGAACAATAGAGTTTCTCTCCCGTGTGAGTCCTCTGGTGTTTCCCCAGGTTAGAATTCTGACTGAAACTTTTCCCACAATACAGACATTCATATGGTTTTTCTCCCGTGTGAGTCCTCTGGTGTGCTACCAGGTTTGAATTCTGGCTGAAACTTTCCCCACAATACAGACACTCATATGGTTTTTCTCCAGTGTGAGTCCGCTGATGTATCACCAGGTTCGAATTATGATTGAACTTTTTCCCACAATCCAGACACTCGTATGGCTTCTCTCCTGTGTGAGTCCTCTGGTGTGTCACAAGCTTGGAATTATTCACAAAACATTCCCCACAATACAGACACTCATGTGGTTTTTCCCCAGTGTGAGTGTTCTTGTGTATCACCCGATTGGTGTGCATGCTAAATATTTTATCACAGCAGGAGCAGTGGTAGGGTTTCTCTTTGGTAAAGCTTCTAACACTTCACAAACATTTGTATGACTTTTCACAGGGTGATTCGATTTATGCATCAATTGGATATGATCTGCAATCTGTGTTGTTCCCAAACTAGGCAGTCTGTGGGATTTTCCAACATTGATATTCTTGGATTCTTGAGGCCAACAATATTTATGATCTCTTACCTGGTGTTTTTTGATTCAGGCTACTCTTTCCTTCCACAAATGCTGTCATTAATGTTTGCATGTTTTGACTATCCAGGGCTGTCCTTTTTATTCCCATTGACTTCCAGGTGTTCTTCAGTTACAAATTGTTCTCCTTGACTTCTCATGTATTGATTCCATCAATTCCAGATACTCTATTTTTTTCCTAGCTGAAAGCTTTGTTCTGTCCCTCAGCAGGTGAGGAAAGAGAAGAGATTTTACGCTTTTTGGAAGAAGTGGAAGATTTTGATTGATGGTTTGTTTTACATTTTAATGCTGTTTCTCATTCTCTGTTGTCCAGAGTGGTGTTCTTCGCATCCTCTTTTGTCTGTAAGATTCATATTAAAGGGTTAGCTTCATTATTATTTAAAAATTGCTGCATATGTTTTTTTTACCATTAAAAACAAAACTCAAAATTCTAGTTTCATCTCCGAGATTAACTATAATTCATTTGGCATGTACAAGGCTAGCAGATCCAAATATCAATCCAATGAAAAAATTTCTCCTTTTCACTTGATTAAATCACAGAGTGCACTTAGAAAATATTCAAAATCTTCAGATCCCCTTCATTTCTATTACTTTTGTTATGCTGCAGCCTGATTCTAAAGTTCTTAAAATTCATTTTTTTCTCATTAATCTACATTCATAATGACAAAGTAAAATCTGCCCACCGATAGTCACCATCCAACCTGGCTGAGCTTGAGAGGACTTGCACAGAAGAATGGCAGAAAATCCCCCAATCCAGGCGTGCAAACCTTATCGCCTGATACCCCAAAAGACTTAAGAGGCTGTAATCGCTGCCAAAGGTGTTTCAGCAAAGTACCGAGTGAAGGACCTGAATACTTATACCAATGTGGTATTTTAAGTTTTTCTAAAATACATTTACAGACATTTTCTAACATTCTGTTTTCACTTTGCCATTAGCGATGTAGATGAATGAGGAAAAAATGAATTTCAAGAAGTGTAAAACGAGGCTGAAGCATCACAAAATCGACAGCAGTGAAAAGGGTCTGAATAGTTTCTGAATGCACCGTGTGTGGGATCCTATTTACACAGAGATACACTCCTCAGGATTTATCTACATAAGCAATTATGTGTATTTCAGTCTGCAAAATGCCTCAGAAGTGGATTCGCTCCATTATCTTGATCTGATTTTAGGAAGGGGGGGGGGGGAGACACACTAACAGACGGAAATGGTGAACAAATTCTAGGCATTTTCAGCTTTGTCCCTTCTTCTCTGCTTCCCCGCCGTGGAGGAACCCAAAGGGCCCGACTTGCTCCCGGCTTCTCCTCCGACCTGCCCTCCACTCACCTCCCAGGAGACGCTTCCACCCTCCGAGCAGCATAAGAGGCTCCGCCGACGCCATTTAGCCTCCCGTGGATGATGAACCGGAAGAGGAACTACCTCTGTCCTCTCCTCATCGTCTCTAGCAATCTTATACTTTGTCGTTTCAATGGGTTCAAGCTCGGCCTCTCTCTGGTACAATGTGAACAGCGATGCCGCTCCTGTACTGTATTCTCTGCTTTCTTTGGCGCCAGTGTTCCTTCTTTGTACAGCGCCATCTAGCGACACAATTCGTATTTTCTGCCATCAAGTTTGTATCTATTCTGTGATAAGGTTGAAAACCATCTTTGTCCTATCCACCCTAAAGCAAAGTCCCTTTGGGGCTGGTGAAGATTGTTCCAGCCAGGTTTGGTCGTTTGTGTGTGTGTGTGTGTGTGCGCGCGCGCAGGACAGTTCCTCGCAACTTGCCTTGGCAAATGATTGAAGTTGCAACAGTTCAACTGTTGAATGGAAGGCTCTCGCCCTTGTCTTTCCTGTTGAGCCTCACAGGGATGCCCTCCTCGGCACTGCAACTGAGCCAGGAGCTTCTTTTGCAGGGACTAAACCAAGGGAAAGCATCCGTAGGAGGAACACGATGTGCAATCAGGGAGGGAAAAAGTGCACCTCACTTGAGGATCAGTGAAGACTATTCCAGCCACTTGTTCGTCTTAGGTTGCGGGATAACTCCCCAAAATTACATCTGCGACTGAGGGAAGCTTGAAGAGGGATGCTTGACCCTACTTACCTTCACAAGATTAGCAGGTGCTGCATCATAAAAGTTGATAAAGGTCTTGTTTGTATGTGCAGCCTTAAAGGATTGTCAGCTTCATATCCATTTAATGGAAAAATGAAATACAAGACGAAACCTTGAAATGCCCACCCACATTGCTTCCAAACCCATCTAGATATTATTTTTCCCTCTGCGCTCTTGCAACTGGAACTGCCAAGATTGCCCTCAGTAAGCAACATGGTTTAACATCTACATAAAACTGCCAGGGGAGGCCATCCAGCCTGTGATATCCAATTATGTACAGGTACTCCTCAATTTACTTCATTCAGTGACCATTTGAAGTTACAATGTCATTGAAAAAAAGAGACATGACCATGATTCACACTTAAAGGCCACAGGAGTGTTGTCACATGATCAAAATTCAGACTCTGGGCAATTCACTTACCTTTCTGACAGTTGCAGTGCTCTGAGATCATGTGATCCCCTTTGGCAGCTGACCTGGTGCATAAACTGGAAGTCCTCTTGTACTCACAATTCTTGCTAGAGGAGACCATACCTGGGGAGGGGCTTTGCATAGAGATTCTTCTCGTGGACCAATTGTGCCCTTTCCTGGACCGGGATGCATTGCAAAGGGGGGTCACTCTTGCCTTGGCTGCCTCCTATTTGAATCCCTGAAGAAACTTCAACTGGTGCAGAACTAGGGGTGGGATTCTTCCGGTTCCGCCCGGCTCTACAGAACTGGTAGCTCTGAAGAGCAGCAGACACAGAACCAGTTCTGTGTCTGCTGCTCTTTTGGCCCACCTGCCTGCCCGAGCTCTTACCTGTCCTTTATTTCCTGCTTTTTCAACCACAGCTGCTTTGCGCGGCACAGCTGAGGTTGAAAAATCAGTAAAAAAAGGGATTTTCAACCGCTGTGCACCCACACGCAGCACTGCTCAGCTGTCCGGGCACCTCAGCAAGTTGTAAATTGCACTCACGCGACATGCGCGATGCACAGCAATAGAACCGGTAGCTATTCCAGTCGGATCTCATCCCTGTTCAGAAAGCAGCAGCGCACAGTAATGGAAGCCCCTGGCCTAGGTTGCCCATGTAATATGTTTCTGCTACGCTAAATTAATTTGCTTTAATTTTTGCTTGAATAAAACAAAGAAGAACTAGCTTTGCCCCTAAGCACTGGGAGAAGAGAGGACTGCACACATCAGAAGGTAGATTCAAACCAGGTTTCTATTTTTAATGCATTTGGTTTTAACACAGTTTTAAAGTCAGTTATTGATTAGAAGCTGGCCAGAGTTTGTTAAAACATGGCTGGCTACAAAAACATTTTAAATAAATCAGAGGAAGAAGAAATGAATGAATGAATCCAATAAGGCCACCCATCTGCAAGTTCCTTGAGACTCATAATGAGCTGGGCTCCATATACGTGCTACGTAAAAATATATACAATATTTACATCGCCCATATTATATGAAATTACGGCGACAATCATGCCTAACACAGGTCCAAACTTTCTCTGGCCAAGCAATGGAATTCCCCCTTGACTCTGGGAAAAGGAACAACGGCACTAGGCCAAACTAAGGAAGCTCAGATCTCCCCAATGTTTAATAATAAGACATGATTCAGAATTCACTTGAGTCAAAGACTCAAGCAAGGAAATTATTGAGTTCTCAGCTGGGCTTTCAGTAAGAGACCACAAACGAAATTAAAGATTTTTCCTCATGTGGAATTTCTGTGATAAGGGAGAAATTCTGTGCGAAACAGAGTACACGACCTGAACATTACTCTCCTATGTGTAACCTTACATGACTAATAAGGTGAGACCTACTACTGAAATCTTTCCCACAATCTGGACACTCATATGATTTCTCTCCTGTGTGAGTCCTCTTGTGTCTCCCCAGATGGGAATTACACTTGAAACTTTTCCCACAATCCAAACACTCATACGGTTTCTCATCTGTGTGAATACTCTTATGCCTCTCCAGATGGTAATTACGCTTGAAACTTTTCCCACAATCTGGACACTCATATGGTTTCTCTCCTGTGTGAGTCCTCTGGTGTTCTATAAGGTTGGAATTCCGACTGAAACTTTTCCCACACTCTGGACACTCATACGGTTTTTCTCCTGTGTGAGTCCTCTGGTGTATCACCAGGTCAGAATTGCAACTAAAACCTTTCCCACAATCTGAACAGTACAGTTTCTCTCCTGTATGCGTGGTCTGGTGTTTCACCAAGTGGGATTTGTGATTGAATCTTTTCCCACAATCCAGACACTTATATGGTTTTTCTCCTGTGTGAGTCCTCTGGTGTATCACCAGGTTTGAATTCTGACTGAAACTTTTCCCACAATATAGACATTCATATGGTTTCTCTCCTGTGTGAATCCTCTTGTGTGTCACCAGGTCAGAATTCTGACTGAACCTTTTCCCACAATCTGGACACTCATATGGTTTCTCTCCTGTTTGAGTCCTCTTGTTTATTGCCAGACTGGTGTGCATGCTAAATCTTTTGTCACAATGGGAGCACTGGTAGTTTCTCTTTGGTATGGGTCCTTCCACAAATCACAAGAGGCCTGTTTTGAGTAAAGCTTCTGCAGCACCCCAAACATTTGTATGGCTTTTCACAGGGTGGTTCAACTTATGCATCAATCAGATGTGATCTGCAATCTGTTTTTCACAAAATAGGCATTCTGTGGAGATTTTCCAACATTGATATTCTTGGATTCTTCAGAAGGCCAACAAGATTTCTCATCTTTTACCTGGTGTTCTTTGATTCAAGCTCTTCTTTCCTTCCACAAAGGCTTTCGTTAATGTCTTCCAGTTTTGGCTATCCAAGGAACATTTTTCTTCCCACTGACTGAAAGTCTTTTTACAATTTCTGGAGGAAGTAGAAGCTTTGGATTGATGCTACTTCTCATTCACTGTTGCTCAGAGTGCTCTTCTTGGCATCCTCTTTGACTATAACATTCATATTAATAGGTTAGTTTCATTATTGTTTTAAAATGGCTGCATGATATCTGAAAGCAGCAGAAATGCCTCATATATTACAATTAAATACAAATATCAAAACTCTACTTTAATCTCTAACATGATGACAATGTAAAAACAGAATTTTAGAAATGTCTGTAAATTTATTAAAAAGAAAAAAAAACATAAAATATCAAGTTGGCATAAGTATTCAGCCCCTTCACTCAATACTTTGTTGAAGCACCCTTAGCATCTATTACAGCCTCCAATCTTTTTGGGTTGAGAAGCTTTGCAAACCTGGATTGGGGTGTTTTCTAACATTGTTTCTTGTAAGTCCCCTCAAACTCAGTCAAGTTAGATGGCAACTGTTGGTGGACAGCCATTTTCAGTTCCCTCCAGGAATGTTCAATAGAGTTCAAGTCAGGGTTCTGGCTGGGCCATTCTAGGACATTCAGAGAGTTGTCCCTGTGTTGACTTGGCTCTGGCTGAACTCCAGAGATCCTGTGTGAAGAAGGGAGAAATTC
This sequence comes from Laticauda colubrina, assembly GCA_015471245.1. Taxonomy (NCBI): domain Eukaryota; kingdom Metazoa; phylum Chordata; class Lepidosauria; order Squamata; family Elapidae; genus Laticauda; species Laticauda colubrina. The sequence goes on along the minus strand of BLBF01020339.1, from coordinate 26,032 downwards.
CAGAAGGACAACCATCACTGCAGCCCTCCACCAACCTAAGTTTTAATGGCAGACTAGCTAGACAGAAGCCTCTCCTCAATGCAAAAGACATGAAAACCCATTAGGGGTTTGCAAAAAAAGCACCTGAAGGACTCTCAGACTGTGAGGAACAAGATTTTATGGTCTGATGAAACCAAGATTGAACTGTTTGGCCACAATTCTATAGTAAATGTTACTCCTGGAGGAAACCAGGCCCCGCTCATCATTTGCCCAATGTCATCCTACCACTGAAGCATGGTGGTGGCAGCATCATGCTGTGAGGTGTTTTCAGGAACAGGGATGGAGACCAGTCAGGGTTGAGGGAAAGCTGAATGGATAAAAGTACATGGATATCCTCAATAAAAACCTGTTCCACAGCACTCACAACCTCAGATCTGGGCCTAAGATTTAGTTTCCAACATGACAACAATCCTAAGCACACAGTTGTCACACAGGAGTGGCTTAAGGACAACCCTGTGAATGTGCTAGAGTGGCCCAGCCAGGTCCTTGACTTGAACCCTATTGAACATTTCTGGAGGGGACTGGAAATGCCTGCCCACCAATGGTCGCCATCCAACCTGATTGAGGTGGAGAGGAAGAATGGCAGAAAATCCCCCAATCCAGGTGTGCAAAGCTTATTGCCTGATACCCAAAAAGACTTAGAGGCTGTAATCGGTGCTTCAGCAAAGTACTGAGTAAAGGACCTGAATATTACTGTCAATGTGGCATTTCAAGTTCTGTTGTTTTAAATACATTTACAGACATTTTCTAAAATTCTGTTTTCACTTTGTCATTAGGGATATAGATGAATGAGAAAAAAATGAATTTCAAGAAGTGTAAAATTAGGCTACAGCACAACAGTGGAAGGAGCCTGAATAATTCCTGAATGCACCGTGTGTGGGTTCCTATTCACGCAGAAATACACTCCTCAGGATTTATCTACATAAGCAATTATGTGTATTTCAGTCTGCAAAATGCCTCAGAAGTGGATTCGCTCCATTATCTTGATCTGATTTTAGGAAGGGCGGGGGGGGGGGGGAAGAGACAGTAACAGACTGACATGGTGAACAAATGTTGTGCATGGTTTAAAGCATATCCGTTTTGCCTAGGAAACGCCTCGCTGGCCAGGAGCACAACATGTCAATAAGATCACAAAGCGTAACATGAAGGGTGAAGGAGGTGGGTGGTTCAGAAGGATGAAAAATATATGAAGATTTATTTCTTTCAATGTCCCAAATCTCCCAGCAGAAAATCAAGATTTGGGACATTGAAATCGTGCAGCAAAAGGATCACATTTGGGGAGAGAAAGAACACAGAGCGGCGGCAGCGGCAGCCCGCATGTTTCATTCTCGTCCCTTCACTGTTTCCAGGCCGTAGAAAGGCCCGATTTGCTCCCGGCTTCTCCTCCGACCTGCCCTCCACTCACCTCCCAGGAACCGCTTCGGCCCCTTCAAGCAGCACAAGAGGTTCCGCCAACGCCATCAGCCTTCCGTGGCTGAGCCGGAAGAGGGAAGTCTCTCTGATCTCCTTTCCTTCACGTTCCCTCTAGCCAACCAATACTCTATCGTTTCGTCTCGGCCTCTCGGTTGCCAGCATGTTGTCAATAGTAGCGTTGCCTCTGCTGTCTAGGCCCGATTCTAGGCCCATCTAATGGCATACGGTTGAAAAAAATCACCCTCGTCCTATCTCTACCCTGGAGCGTGTCCTTCTTTTGGTGCCCTCAAGGGGTATTCGGCTCCCACCGAGCACAGGAGCAGCTTTCAAAGAGCCATTTGGACTCATTTCCCACAGGAAACAAAGCACCGGGTGCCACAGAACCTCACTTGAGTCACTCACTCCCACCCAATCACATGACAACCCCCCCTCACACCTACCCAGGTTTTGTGGCTCCTCTGTTTTGTGGGAAATAGGGGTGTGTTTGTGTGTCCCTCCCATCTTCCTCCACCTCCCTCTTTACCTTCTCTCTCATCTTTCTGTCTTTTTCTTCCTCTCCCCCTCCCTCTCTCCCATCTTTCTCCCTTTCCCTCCCTCCCCTCATCTTTCTCCCCTCCCTCTCCCCTCTCATCTTTCTTTCTTTTTCTTTCTTTCTTTTTCTTTCTTTCTTTCAGGACAGACACACTTGAAGAGTTGACCTTACTTACCTTCACAAGATTAGCCAGGTGCTGGATCATAAAAGTTGATAAAGGTCTTCTTTATACGTGCAGCCTTAAAGGATTGCCAGCTTCATAACCCTTTAATCGAAGAATGAAATACAGGACAAAACCTTTTAAGTTCCCACCCACATTGCTTCCCAGACAAATCTAAATGGGAGATATTTTTCCTTCTGCATTCTTGCAGCCGGAACTGCTAGGATTTCCCTCAGTAAGCAACGTGCTTTAACATCTACATGGAACTGCTAGGGGAGGCCATTCATCCTATCATATCCAATTACGTAGATATTACTCAATTTACTTAGTCATGCTATAACGTATTACTTTTACTGTTGTTGCTCTTTACACCCATGCAGTGGCCGGAGAGACAAAAATGCCTCAACTATATTGTTCGAAGCTGACCCCGCCCATTTACTATCAGCCGGCACTCTCAAAACAAGTGCACACTGGGATGCCAGACTCCATTTTCTTTACCATTTGGAGGTCATTCAAGGAAAAACCCACATCCCACAAACAGAGCACTGCTGATGATATTCAAACTGCTTTATTATTACATTCAGCAGTAACTTAATACTGTCTCTCTTATACAGTATTTGATTCTCACTGTATGTTTCCCTATTTTCCTCATTTTTACCATATCCTGTTCTCCCAATAAAGCATTCAGATCTACACACTGTATGTTTTATTGGAGGATAGGTGGGTTTAGCTGCATGTCGAGCTGCACACAGACTAATGTGTAGTGGGGACAGAACATACTTCATTTAGTAACCATTTGAAGTTACAATAGCATTGAAAAAAGAGACATGACAATTTTTCACTTAAAAGACACAATAGCATTGTGACATGATTAAAATACAGACTGGCTTTTTTCTTTAGAGAAAACAAAAAAGAAAATACATCAATCCAGAATGTATGGGATACAATGAAGGCATATGCCAGAGGCTTGATAATGGACTATATAAGGAAAAGAAATGCCAAGAAAAGATTAACCTCTAAGGCATTAGAGGATGAGTATAAAGGACTTGAAAAAGAGTGACAGAAAATGCCACAGAAAAAGGACATTAAGTTAAAAATGGATATAACTAAACATAAAATGTGTCTAAGAGAAAAATAACTAGCACAGAAAATTAGAGGAGTTAAACAGAACTACTTTGAAGATGCAAATAAACCAGGAAGATGGTTAGCATATAAATTGAGAAAGGAGAAAGAATCAAGGAAGATATTGTAATTAATAGACAACCAAGGTCAAGTTTGCTATGGCAGTAAAGAGAAGGAAATCATACGAGACTATTATGAGAAACTATACACACAATAGAATATTGATGAGGAAAGAGTTAAACAGTATTTACAGAATGCTAATCTACCCCAGATACCTAAAGAGATTGAAACAATGTTAGAAAGCAATATAAGGATAATTATCTCATAATTATAACTCATAATAATTATATGAGCTAACTGAAGCACTCAAGAAGCAAAATAATGGAAAGCCACCAGGTCCAGATGGACTTTCGGCAGAATTTTATAAAACATTACAAGAATTGTTGAACCTCCCATTGCTAAAAGTTATGAAGCTATGTAAAAGAAGAAGATACCTAAATCATGGCCAGAAGTTTATATTACACTTATCCCAAAAGAGGAGGCCGATCCACGACAAATCAAGAACTATAGACCTATTTCCTTACTAAATGCAGATTATAAAATTTTTGCTTCAATATTGGCAGAAAAACTTTAAAACTACTTAAACAATTTTATCCATCCTGATCAAAATGGATTTCTGCCAAAGAAACAAAGACAATATGAAAGTAATCTTGGACACTTTGGAATACTACAAGGCACATACTGAAAAACAAATGGCTTTGATATTTTTAGATGCACAGAAGGCTTTTGATAATATGAATTGGCGATTCATGTTATTACTGCTGGAACAGATGGGCTTTACCTAAAAAAATTATTCAAGCAATAGAAGCTATATATCATAAGCAAATGGCAAAGGTAATGATAGAGGGAGAACTGACAGACTCTATTGATATAAGAAAAGGAACAAGACAAGGGTGCCCACTGTCACCTCTGTTGTTTGTGTTAACCTTGAAAGTGCTAAACAGAAATATTAGAGATGAAAAGAATATAAAAGGGATGAAAATTAAAAAGGAAAATTTAAAATTTAAATTACAAGCATTTGGAGATGATCTGGTTTTCATTTAGAAGACCCACAAGAAACAGCACTAAAATTGATAGAAAAGATAGAGGCATATGGAAAGGTAGCTTGTTTGAAAATAAAGATAAGACAAAGATTCTGACAAAGAACATGTTATCAAAACAAAAGGAAGAACTGGCAGATCTACTGAAAATCCAGATCAGGAATAAGATCAAGTACCTGGGGATATATTTGACAGCAAGATGCAGTACACTAAAAGAGAATAAGTATATCAGACTTAAGCAGCAGATAGTACTAGATTTGGCGAAATAGGAAAATTTACAATTGTCATTAATAGGGAGAATATCAACAATCAAGATGAATATATTACCCAGAATTTTATATTTGTTCTAAACAATTCCAATTAGGCTTGGAAAAAAATACTTTGAAGATTTAAATAAAATTGTGTTTAAATATATATGGCAAAGTAAGAAAGAGAGAATAAAGTTAAAACTTTTGCAAGATGCTAGAATAAGAGGAAGATTTGGTTTGCCTAATTGGGAGATGTATTACCAAGCTATAAATCTGATGTGGGTTAAGGAATGGATAACATTAACATTACATTGAAATTAGTAATGTTACATTGCATAACATTAACATTACATCACATTAGTAACATTACATTGCTAATATTAGAAAGGACATGATCTGTTGTTGGGGTGGCATGCTTTTCTATGGTATAAAGGAACTAAAACACAGGGGTATTTTAGAAGACATTCTAAACGGGAGTTTCTATGGTTAAACTGGGAGAAGACAAAAAGGTGATGTTATTTGAAAATTCTGGTCTGGCTATCGACTATTGAAGCATTTTCTTATCCTATAATATACAAAAAGAAACAAACAGATATGGTGAAATACTTTATGAAAAGGGTAAACTTATATCTATGCAAAAACTAGAGGAACAAGGTATAAAGATGAATTGGTTTTCATATGCGCAAATACATTCAAGGTATCATAAAGATTCTAAAACAGAAGGTTTCTATGATAAACTGACTTAGATAAAATTTTGACAGGTCCTGATGGAAAGGTGATTAAAAAAATGTATTCATATCTATTAAACTAGAAGAACAAGTTAAATAAACTATGATTGCTTGGGGGAAGAATTTTGGATATGGGATTGATCTAGAGAAATGGCAAAAACTCTGGTCTCAAAATTATAAAATGACAATGTCAACAGCACATAAAGAAAATTTGAATGGTTACTCTCCTATGTGCAACCTTACATGATTTAGAAGGCTAGACCTACAACTGAAATCTTTCCCACAATCTGGACACTCATACGGTTTTTCTCCTGTGTGAGTCCTCTTGTGTATCAGCAAGCTGGAACTGTGACTAAATCTTTTCCTGCAATCCTGACACTCAAATGGTTTTTCTCCTGTGTGAGTCCTCTCATGTTTCATCAACTCAGAATTTCGATGGAAACCTTTCCCGCAATCAGGACACTTGTATGGTTTCTCTCCTGTGTGAATCCTCTGGTGCACCAAAAGTTCGGAATTCCAATTGAAACTTTTCCCACAGTCTGGACACTTATGCGGTTTCTCTCCTGTGTGATTTCTCTGGTGTATCACCAGGTAATAATTCTCACCAAAACTTTTCCCACACTCCAGACACTCATATGGTTTTTCTCCGGTGTGAGTCCTCTGGTGTACCACCAGCTTGTAATTTTGGTTGAACCTCTTTCCACAATCCTGACACTCATATGGTTTCTCTCCTGTGTGAGTCCTCTGGTGTATCACCAGCTTGGAATTTCGCTTGAAACTTTTCCCACATTCTGGACACTGATATGGTTTTTCTCCTGTGTGAGTCCTCTGGTGTTCTATAAGGTTGGAATTCCGACTGAAACTTTTTCCACAATCTGGGCACTCATATGGTTTTTCTCCTGTGTGAGTCCTCTGGTGTACTACCAGGTCAGAATTGCAACTAAAACCTTTCCCACAATCTGAACAATAGAGTTTCTCTCCTGTGTGCTTGGTCTGGTGTTTCACCAGGTGGGATTTGTGATTGAAACTTTTCTCACAATCCAGACACTCATATGGTTTTTCTCCTGTATGAATCCTCTGATGTACCACAAGGTTCCAATTCAGACTAAAACATTTCCCACAATATAGACATTCATATGGTTTCTCTCCTGTGTGAGTCCTCTGGTGTTTCACCAGCATTGAATTCTGACTGAATTTTTTCCCACAATCCAGACATTCATATTGTTTCTTTCCTGTGTGAGTTCTCCTGTGTATCCCCACTGTAGAATTCTGACTGAACATTTTCTCACAATCCAGATGCTCCTATGGTTTCTGTCTGGAATATAACCAGGTCAGAATTCCAAGTAAAACTATTCACACAATCAGGACATTCAAGGAGTTTCTGTGCAGTGTGAGTCCTCTTATGTATCACCAGACCAGTGTGCGTGCTAAATCTTTTGCCACATTGGAAACATTGGTAGAGCTGCTCCTGCATTGGCCATTCCATGAATCATGGGAGTCCTGTTCTGAGTAACGCTTTTGCCACAATCCAAACATTTGTATGGATTTTCAAGGAGTGGATCCTTTCATGCATAATCAGCTGTGGATCTGCAATCTGTGATTTTCCTACAACAGGCAGTCTGTGGGGGTTTTCCAACACCGATTTTCTTGGATTCTGGGAGGGGGGCAAAAATATTTCTGATCCCTTATGTGGTGGGTGCTTTGATTCAAAACACTCTTTCCTTCCTCAGTGGATTTCATTAATGCTTTAAGCTCTCCAATTGATCTTTCCTATTTCCCACTTTTCCTGCATTTGGTAATTCTATCTTTTTACCTTTTTGTGCAATATTTTCTTGAGTTCCACATAATGTATTTTTTCTACCTGAAAACCCTGTTCTTGTTTTTCTCTCCCTTGTCTCTCTCCATCTGCTGAGGAAAGACAACAGTTTTAAAACTTTCTGGAAGAAGTGGAAAAGATTTTGATTGATGGCTTGTTTTGCATTTTACTGCTGCTTCTCATTCTGTTTTCCAGACTGCCTTACTTAGCACCCACTTTGTCTGTCAGACTGATATTAATGATTACTTTCATTATTGTTTTAAAAATGGCTGCAAAACCTGGAAAAACAGCAAAAAAAGTACATATATTACTATGAAAAAGCAAACATATCAAAATGCTACTTTAATCTTTAACATTCATTATGAATTATTAGGCACATAGAAGAGTAGCAAAATTTCAAATCATGAAATTATCTTGTTGGCTTGAGTAGATCACAGATTATTACACTTGCAAACTCTTTTTATGAAAAATACCTGAAAATACTAAGTTTTATACGGATACATGTACATGCACACATACAAACTTATAAATATAAAGATTTTTTTTTATTTCAGTCTTCAAAATGTTTCAGAAGTGGATTCACTCAATTTGTTTGATCTAATTTCAGAAAGGGGGGGATACTAACAGACGAAATGGTGATCAAATCCTAGGCAAGATTTAAACCATCCGCTTTACCCATGAAACCCCTCGCTTGCCAGGAAAGCAACATCTCAATAACATAACAAGGAATGAAGTGTTATGTGAAGACTGAGGGAGATAGAAATATGAAAGGAAAAAAAAACTTTTTAAAAGTCCCAAATTTCCCAAAGAAAATCACAGGGAGAAATTTTAAATCCTGCAGCCCCAGAGGAATAAAATTCGGGGAGGGGCTGAATATGCAGCAGTAGCCAACACGTTTCAGCCTCGCTGCTTCCTCTCCCGCTTCCCCGCCGTGGAGGAACCCAAAGGGCCCGACTTGCTCCCGGCTTCTCCTCCGACCTGCCCTCCACTCACCTCCCAGGAGACGCTTCGGCCCCTCCAAGCAGCACAAGAGGCTCCGCCGACGCCATCAGCCTCCTCCCGTGGGTCAACCGGAAAAGGAAGTACTTCTGCCCTTTGACTCTCTAGCAATCCAATCCTCTATCGTTTTAACCTCTTCTATCTTCGCCTCTTTCCCTTCCAGAAGACGAATAAGTACTGTGTTCACTGCTTTCTTGGCACGAGTGTCGCTCTTTTGTAGGCCGCCATTTAGTGACATAAGGTTGAAAATTACGCTCGTCCTATTTCCCCTAAAGCTTGTGCAAGACGTTATATTTTTATTTATTTATTCATTCATTCATTCATTTATTTGTTTGTTTATTTATTTATTTATTATTTATTTATTTAGTCAAGCGTGGATTAGATAGCATGTGTAAGTATAAACATGATTATGAATACATGAATAAAAAGTGTTCTAGGACCAACTCTTTTCATACTCTACATAAATGACCTCTGTGATCATATCAAGAGCAATTGAGTTCTCTTCTCTGATGATGTAAAGCTATTCAACACCACAGACAATATTTCTACCCTTCAAAAAGACCTTGACGACGTATCAGAATGGTGAAACAAATGGCAACTTCAAATCTCAACAAATAAATGCTCTGTCTTACATATTGGCAAAAAAAAATCAGAAAATAAAATACAAGCTGAATAGTCAAGACCTTGTTGATGATCCAGACTCTGTCAAGGATCTTGGAGTACTCATCTCTAATGATCTAAGTGCCAGAGCCCACTGTAACTACACAGCCAAAAAGGCATTAAGAGTTGTTAACCTAATCTTATGTAGCTTTTTCTCTTGTAATATCACACTACTAACTAGAGCATACAAAATATTTGCTGGACCAATACAGCCCTGCCAACTCTCATGGTTCTGCCATGAGTCTCACGATTTTCTGTCATGTCTCACGGTCTCACGACAAGGCTCCTCAATCTCACGCCAAATTTAAAACGCTTTTTTTTTATTTTATAACCACCGTTATATGGTGGTGAGGAGGGCCCGGAATCCCCTGGTTCAGCCAGCAGTTATTTCAGTCCGGTGGGTTCAGTGACCGCTTGGAAGGAAAATCCCCACCTTCTCCCTCTCGGTGGCCGTGCCTCGATTTGCGCCAGAGCAGCGACTTAGCGAGGCGGCTTCTCGCGCTGAGAGTCTTGGCTCTCGCACTCCCTGTCAGCTGGCCCTCAGCTGCCTTAGCCTCAAGTAAAACACGCGTGGTCGGGCGCCATTTTTCTCCCTGCATGGACGATGAGCCGCAACTTTTGCCCCGCCGTCTTTTCCCTCTGGGCTTCACTTCTGCTGTTCAGGGAAGTCGCACCCAAAGCCCTGTCCTCCCAGAATCTTTCTGACGGTGAGCCTTGGTCTTGGCCCATCTTCGCAGGGCGTTGAGCTCGGCGGTTGATCGCCACCGCTACTGGTTCTCCAGAACCTGTCAGAACTGGCTGAATACCACCTCTGTCTACAGATCAGGTAGGATGGGCAAGCTCCTAGCCCTTTCCCTTAAGTATTGTTATTGGATAGGATCTATTGAGTCTTTTCTGCTGCAGACCCTGCCCTAGAAGACACTTTTCCCCTGAACTTTGGCAGGCCTTTAAATCTCCTAGTCTTCTGAAAAGGAAGAAATGCCTGCATATCAGAAGCTTCATTTTTTTATATTTATTAAATTTAGATGCTGCTAATCTAATTTAACTCCTTGCAAGGTGAGCAATAACCAGGTTTGAGCAAGAATGGCAACAGAAACAAACATAATTAGTGAGGCCTGGTTAACTTCTAAATTGAACAAAAGCAACAGTAACTTTTTGGGATTCCCAGACCATCAAATTCCTATCTACCTTGCTAGATGTCCCCTTATACTTTCAGGGCAAGTACATTTTAAATGTGGAGGCTTTGCATTTTGCCATTTTCTATACATAGGGCTTATTGATTTCTGTATTAAGGTTTTATTGCTGTCAACCATGTGGAGTCATATGAGTTGGCCAGCAAAATACTATACATTTTCTTACTAAGTAAAAATACATAAATAAATATAAGTTTATATTCCCCTTTATTATATATAGAAATAATGCAAAGTGGCATACATACTTAATGCAGATCCACACTAGCTCTTGCCCAAGAAAGCAATTCCCCTCAATTCTGTAAAAGTGAACTACCAAACTGGGCCAGAGAAAGGATTAGAGGCCTGCAGGCTAAAACATATGAAGAACGGTTACAAGAGCTAGGCATGTCTAGTCTACTGAAGAGTAGATAAAGACAATGATCCTGACAAAGAATATGTTATCAAAACAAAAGGAAGAACTGGCAGACCTATTGAAAATCCAGGTCACGAATAAGATCAAATACTTGGGGATATATTTGACAAGATACAGCACATTAAGAGAGAATAATTATATTAAACTTAAGCAGCAGATAGCGTTAGATCTGGCGAAATGGGAAAATTTACAACTGTCACTAATAGGGAGAATATCAACAATCAAGATAAACATATTACCCAGAATTTTATATTTGTTCCAAAGAATTCCAGTTAGGCTTAGAAAAGATTATTTTGAAGATTTAAATAAAATCGTGTTGAAATATATATGGCAAGGTAAGAAGGCGAGAATAAAGTTAAAACTTTTGCAAGATGCTAGAATAGGAGGAGGATTTGGCTTGCCTAATTGGGAGTTGCATCATCAACCTACGAAATTGATGTGGATAAAGGAATGGATAACATTAAGAAATACTAGATTGTTGACATTAGAAGGATATGATCTGTTGTTGGGGTGGAATGCTTTTTTATGGTATAAAGGAACTAAAACACAGGGGTACTTTAGAAGACATTATATAAGTGACTCTCTGTGGTTAAATTGGGAGAAGACTAAAAGACAATGTTTTTTTGAAAATTCCAATCTGGTTGTCGACTATTGAGGCATTTTCTTATCGTATAAAATACAAAAAGGAACAAACAGATATGGTGAAATACTGAATGAAAAGGGTGAACTTAAATCTATGCAAAAATTAGAGGAACAAGGTACAAAGATGAATTGGTTTTCATATGCACAAATACAATCAAAGTACGATAAAGATTTTAAAACAGAAGGTTTTTATGATAAATTGACCGATTTAGATAAGATTTTGACAGGTGCTGGTGAAAAGGTAATTAAAAAATTATATGGATATTTATTAGAAATTAAATTAGAAGAACAAGATAAAGAAACTATGATTGCTTGGAGGAAGAATTTTGGATATGGGATTAGAGAATTGGCAAAAATTGTGGTTTCAAAATCATAAAATGACAATGTCAACAGCATATAAAGAAAATTTGTAGATGTTTTACAGGTGGCACCTTCCCCCCAACAAGAATAGCAAGGATGTTCAAGAATAAGTCCAAAAAGTGTTGGAAATGTCATCAGACACCTGGCTCATATTACCATATGTGGTGGACATGTGCGGATGCTAAAAAATATTGGACAAAAATCCACATGTGGCTGGAAAAAATGACACATAAGCATATAGATTTGAAACCAAAGATTTTTTTATTAGGAATTTTGCCTGAAATATATAGTAAAGATTTGAAATATCTGATTGTCAATGTATTAACAGCGGCTAGGATTGTATTTGCTAAAAATGGAAAAATGAGAAGATACCATTATAGGAGATCATTAATAAAATATTGGAATGTGCTGAAATGAGTAGATTGACTTTTGAAATTCGAGAACAAGATGATAAACAATTTTACAAAGTTTGGGATCTATTCTATCAGTGGTTAGATAATAAAATATAGTCACGGAATATGTAGATTCTTAGAAAATAAACATATAAAGATGTATTTTTTTTCACTTATATTTACAAAATGATTCTTGGATAGATCTGGGAGGATATGAATTGTTATAAAATAAACTACGTAAAATATGATTATTTTATAAAACATGAATGAATAAAAGTATAGTCAACGATTAATAAAGATAGTAATGTATTTGATATTTGATTGAAAGTATGAGAGAATATACAATTTAATTGTTATTGAAGATTATGAAATGGTTGCACAAAATAATATGTAAATCAACCGGCACACTGTATGTATATATATGGAAGATGGTTTATGTTTTTATGTTATGTTTATGTTTGTCCTAAAATCAATAAAAAAAACTTTGAAAAAAAATTATACCCAGGAGGTACATTTCAGATTTCCACTCCAATCCACCTTGGATAATTTCCTCTATCCATATTTTAATCCTAATCCAACATTTTTTGAACTCTGGGCATGTCCACCAGAGATGGAAGAAGATACCATGATTTTCCTTACATTTCCAACAGATCAGGTTTGCTGTTGGATACATTTTTACCAGTCTAGAGAATGCCAAATGCCATCTATATATGATTTCATATAAATTTCCTTTATAGGATACTGATTTTGTTCATGTAAGATTTCTTTGCCAAATTTCTTCCCAATTGTCTAAATCTATATTATGGCCGAAGTTCTTTGCCCATGCGATCATTGGTCCTTTCACGATTTCCTCAGCTAATTCATATTCTAGTAAGTAACTGTATAATTTAGGGTGGCACGCCTTTTTGTGGAACCCGGGCAGTAAACGTCACTCACATTTTTATAGACATACCCTGCATAAATATTTGATTATAACATGGACAGTTTATTAGGAGAGACCATTACACTAAAATCCTGATATGGCTATGAACAATGGAGGCAATGTTTCATCCCAACACAATGGATATCAGTAAAAAGCTTAAATACCACCAAATTTTAGACAATGAAGGAAAACTTACATCAATTCAAGAATTAGAAACTCAAGAAATAATTATTGATCATTGCTCCTATTTCCAAACAGCAATGAGATATGACAGGGACTTAAAAGAATTTGGACTAGAAACAAAAAATACTCAATTCAATAAAATACTTTTGGGCCTAATCTAGTCTAATTCAATTCAATTTTAATTCTATTCAAAATGTATTCTGTTTTATTCTAATTCTTATTTCTATTATACTTATGATTTACACTGAGACAAGTTTCACTAAAAAGAACCATGCAAGTAACTGTTCAATTGTTCAGCTGGTTATCAATGAGAGTCAAAAAACCAAATTCAAGATTCCTCCACACACGTCAAATTTTGCCTCATATGAAATTTCTTGTGTATGATGAGGGAGAAACATTGTGTGAAAAAACTGTCTGCAATCTAGCCAACTGAATGGTTACTCCCCTATGTGTAAGCTTACATGATTTATAAGGCTAGAGCGAGTACTGAAATCTTTTCCACAATACTGACATTCATAGTTTTTCTTCTGTGTGAGTCCTCCAGTGTTTCACCAAGTCAGAGTTCCGGCTGAACCTTTCCCCACAAATTGGACACAAATATGGTTTTTCTCCTTTGTGAGTTTTCTGATGTTTTATCAGGTCAGAATTGCAAATGAAACCTTTTCCACAATCTGAACATTCATACGGTTTCTCTTGTGTGTGAGTCCTCTGGTGCATCACCA
>BLBF01020338.1:0-28880 GCA_015471245.1 Laticauda colubrina | reverse complement strand
AAAAACCTAGTCTAAAACCTATCTAAACATTTAGTAAGTTAAATAGTTTTCAAATGCCACTGTATACATAGGATTAGAACAAAATTAGCCAAGGGCTGTGCCCTAAAAGTTCTTCTTTTTGTGTGGCCTTAAATGGTTGTCAGCTGCATCCTATCAACAGAAGAATGGAACAAGGGAGCAATAGGGAAGCGCTCACTGGCATTGCCTCTGAGCTCCATCTAGAGAGGAGATAGATGTGATCTTCCTGTCTGTATTAATAGGGAGTCTAAATCCTGCTAGAAGGCAGAATTTCTTACAGCAGCCTTCGCAGTTTCCAGCCTTATTATGTTTCAGCCTTATTGATTCCCAAGCAGCTGGAGCAAAACACTTGGAGGAAACCAGTTGGCAGAAAGCTGGTCTAAAGATTCCTGCTCTGCCTACTGTGAGTGATATCAAAAAGTGCTTCAAGAAAATATTAGCTTTTAAGGGTGCACATTTTTATGACACCATGTTATTGTAAGGTTTTTATTATCATTTCTCCCCCATGAAAGATTAAGTTTGAAAATCAAAAAAGAATTGGAAATGTGGGGGAAATTACAGCTATCACTACTGGGGAAAATTGTGGCAATTAAAATGTCTACCCTACCAAAAATGCTATATCTTTTTCAAACTGTACCAATAAGATTAGATAAAACCTTTTTCAGAGAATTAGATTGAATAATAAGTAAACTTATTTGGGATGGGAAAAAGGCTAGGATAAAAATGAAATTGTTACAGGACAAAAGAGAAAGGGGTGGCTTTGGACACCCTGACTGAGAAATGTATTATCAAGCTGCGGCTATGGTATGGATTAAAGATTGGATCAACCTGGAAACTGGAAGAGTATTGTCGATAGAGGGTCACAACTTGCAGAGAGGGTGACATAGTTTCCTATGGGATGGGAAATATAAACAGCATGCATATTTTCAGAGACACATGATTAGAGATTCATTAATTTGGACATGGAGCAACATTAAAAAGAATCATTATACTAAACTATCAAACTGGTTGTCAACTATGGAAGCACAAATCTACCCAAATGCAATGGATCTGGGGAAAAAGAGGAATTACAAAGACCTATTAGACACACAAGGAAGATTAAAAACGAGATAAGAATTACAGCAACAAAATATAAAGATAGATTGGTGGCCATACATGCAAATTCAGGTGAGATATCAGAAGGACAAAGAACAATTTTGTTTCTGCTTGGAAAAGCATCAGTTAGATAAAATTCTGTAAGAAATGGAAAAGAAAATGATCTCAAGAATATATAACTTTCTACTAGATCTTAAAATGGAAGAGGAAGTAGTCAAAGAGATGATGGTGATATGGGTGAAAAATGTTGGCCACAATATAGACCTGGAAAATTGGGACAGAATGTTGGGATCAAATTACAAACTAATTACATCCACAGTATACAAGGAAAATCAATACAAAATGTTCTACAGATGGCACCTTCCCCCCGCTAGACTGGCAAAAATGTTCAACTCAGACCCAAATTTTTGGAAATGTGGAAAAGAAAAAGGCACTTATTTTCATACCTGGTGGACATGCCAGGAAGTGGAAAAAAATATTGGAATACAATTAGAATAGAAGATAGAAGGATAGAAGAAATCACAAATCAGAAAATTGAATTTAATCTGGAAACTTTTTTATTAGGTATAATAACACAAAAATGCAATAAAATAGATATATTATGTTACATATATTAACTGCTGCAAGAATTTCGTATGCACAAATCTGGAAGGAAAAAAGGGTTCCACCAGAAGGCATGGTTATAAAAAAAATAATACACTGCTCAAAAAAATAAAGGGAACACTTAAAACAACACAATGTAACTCATCAATCAGACTTCTGTGAAATCAAACTGTCCACTTAGGTAGCAACACTGATTGACAATCAATTTCACGTGCTGTTGTGCAAATGGAATAGAGGCAGTTAACAAGACATCCCCAATAAAGGAGCGGTTCTGCAGGTGGTGACCACAGACCACTTCTCAGTTGCTATGCTTTCTGGATGATGGTTTGGTCACTTTTGAATGCTGGCAGGGCTTTCACTCTAGTGGTAGCATGAGACGGAGTGTACAAATGGCTCAGGTAGTGCAGCTCATCCAGGATGGCACATCAATGCGAACTATGGCAAAAGGCTTGCTGTGTCTGTCAGCGTAATGTCCAGAGCATGGAGGCGCTACCAGGAGACAGGCCAGTACATCAGGAGACATGGAGGAGGCTGTAGGAGGATAACAACCCAGCATCAGGAACGCTACCTCCGCCTTTGTGCAAGGATGGACAGGGGGAGCACTGCCAGAGCCCTGCAAAATGACCTCCTGCGGGCCACAAATGTGCATGTGGCTGCTCAAATGGTCAGAAACAGATTCCATGAGGGTGGTATGAGGGCCTGATGTCCACAGGTGTTCGTTGTGTTTACAGCCCAACACTGTGCAGGATATTTGGCATTTGCCAGAGAACACCAAGATCGGCAAATTCGCCACTGGCGCCCGATGCTCTTCACAGATGAAAGTAGGTTCACACTGAGCATGTGTGACAGACGTGACAGGGTCTGGAGACACCGTGGAGAACGTTCTGCTGCCTGCAACATCCTCCAGCATGACCGGTTTAGCAGTGGGTCAGTAATGGTGTGGGGCGGCATTTTAGAGGGCCGCACAGCCCTCCATGTGTTCGCCAGAGGTAGCCTGACTGCCATTAGGTACCGAGATGAGATCGTCAGACCCCTTGTGAGACCATATGCTGGTGCGGTTGGCCCTAGGTTCCTCCTAATGCAAGACAATGCTAGACCTCATGTGGCTGGAATGTGTTAGCAGTTCCTCTAAGATGAAGGCATTGATGCTATGGACTGGCCCACCCGTTCTCCAGACCTGAATCCAATGGAGCACATCTGGGACATCATGTCTCGCTCCATCCACCAACACCACGTTGCACCACAGACTGTCCAGGAGTTGGGAGATGCTTTAGTCCAGGTGTGGGAGGAGATCCCTCAGGAGACCATCCACCACCTCATCAGGAGCATGCCCAGGCATGTGGAGGCCACACACACTACTGAGCCTCATTTTGAGTTGTTTTAAGGACATTACATCAACGTTGGATCAGTCTATTTTTTTTCCACTTTAATTTTGAGTGTAACTCCAAATCTAGACCTCTATGGGTTGCTAAATTTGATTTCCATTGATAATTTTTGTGTGATTTTGTTGTCAGCACATTCAACTATGTAATGAACAAAGTATTTAATAAGAATATTTCATTCGTTCAGATCTAGCATGTCTTATTTTTGTGTTCCCTTTATTTTTTTTGAGCAGTGTATTTCTTAGTCTAGTGGTGTGGGATTTTATTGACCTAAAGCACTGTCCAGACGGCAGGTCAAAAAGATAATTGCCAGGGTGTGAGGCCTTGATGATGGCCTTGATTCTGCTTTGGCAGCAGGACCTGGCTAAGTCTTCCATGGAGGGCAGATTGCAACCAATGATCTTTTGAGCTGTGTTTATCACCCACTGTACAATTTTCCTGTCCTCACCTGAGGAGTCTGCATACCACACACCCAGACAGTATGTCAGAGTGCTCTCCACAGAGGCTTTATAGAAAGCCAGCAACAGCTTCTTATCCAGATTGTTTTTCCCCACAACCCGCAGGAAGTGCAGCCACTGCTGAGCCTTCTTCACTATGGCATTGGTGTTAGGGGACCAGGAGATATCAGCTGAAATATGGATGCCAAGGAATCTGATTGTAGGGACAGTTTCCAATTGCTCTCCGTTGATGATGAGTGGGGCGTAGTCCTGCCCATGTTTCCTGAAGTCCACAATCAGTTTTTTGGTTTTATGGACATTCAGTGACATATTGTTCTGCGAACACCAGACAGACAGGTTCTCTGCTTCTGCCCTATATGCCGTCTCATCCTCTCCGGAGATGAGACCAATCACAGTTGTGTCGTCCGCAAACTTTATGATGGTGTTTGTTGCATGGCTTGGTGAGCAGTCAAAGGTGTACAAGGCATATAGCAGGGGGCTCAAGACACAACCCTGGGGGGAACCAGTATAGAGTGTAATAGTGGAAGAAAGGTGGGGGCTAGGTCTTACAGACTGTGATCTGTTTGTCAAAAAGTTCTTAATCCAGGAGCACGTGTGGGTGGGGACCTGCAGATTATACAGTTTGGTTACTAGTATATCTGGGATGATCGTGTCAAATGTAGAGCTGTAGTCCACAAAGAGCATCCTCACATAGCTGTTTGTTCTCCAGATGACTCAGCGCTCTATGAAGTGTGATGGCCACAGCATCCTCTGTCGATCCATCTGCTCTATAAGCAAACTGATGTTGATCAAAGGAGGGCGGGAGACAGTCTCTGATGTGCTGTGAAACTAGTTGCTCAACCTTCATGATGGAGCTTGTTAACACTATGGGACTATAGTCATTGAGTGTTGACATTTGTTTTTTTGGGGAACAGGGATGATGGTTTCAGGCTTCAGGCATTGTAGGATGATGGCATGTGTTAAAGATAGATTGAACAGCTCTGTAAGTATTTCTGCCAACTGGTCAGCACACGCTTTAGCTACTGCACCAGGAATGCCATCAGACCCTGCAGCTTTCTTGGGATTTACTGCTGCCAATGTTTTTCTCACCTCATGTACCTGAAGAGCGAGAGGTGCAGCGTCGTGGTCCTTGTGAGGCAGTATGCCCAGGTTTTTGGTGGTCTCAAAAGCATGCAAAAAAGCTGTTCAGCTCCTCTGCCAGAGTGCTACTTTTCTCGCTGTTTATTGGACCCTGGCCTTTATAGTTGGTCAGGGCCTGTATCCCCCTCCACATCTGCCGTGGGTCACTGTTAGCAGTCAGCGTCACAGTCAGTGTTGGGTGTATATTTTATGTATATTCGTAGATATTGTACTCTCTAATTGCAAATGGAGACGCGGGGACTCTATTTTTTTTATCTTCATCTTTCAGTGCTCTGGTTTTATTGTATTGCGAACAGTTGCTGGGGTGCATCCACATTTTGGTTGTGCTTGTACAATGACAATAAAGTTCTTCCTATCTTCTTATCTTCTTACACTAAGCTGGCAGGAATAGCTAACACCCAAGAAGAGAGGCTCGAGATCCAAATGGATCTTAACAGACTAGAACCCCGGGCCCTATCTAACAAAATGAAATTCAATGCAAAGAAAAGTCAAGTCCTACTACACTTAGGCCAGAAAAACCAAAAGTACACCTATAGACTGGGTGAAACCAGGCTCAATAGCAGGGACTGTGGGAGGGATCTTGGAGGGGTCTTAGTGGGCAACCAGGTAAACAGGAGCCAGCAGTGTGCAGCAGTAGCAGCCAAAGAGAAAGCTACCTTTCAATAAAATCACAAAGAATGAAGCGTTATGTGAAGGGTGAGGAAGATGGGTGGTTAAGAAATATTAAAATATATCAAGATTTCTTCAAATCTCCTGTTGGTAAAATTACAGGCAGCTGTTTTATATCTTGCAGTAAAAGGATAATAAAATTCGGGGAGGGGAAGAATACGCTGCTGCAGCAGCCCACATGTTTCAGTCTTCTCTGCTTCGCTGCTTCCAGGCCGTGGAGGAGCCCAAAGGGCCCGACTTGCTCCCGGCTTCTCCTCCGACCCGCCCTCCACTCACCTCCCAGGAGACGCTCCGGCCCTCCAACGACCTGAACCTCCCTTGCATGAGGAGCCGGAAAAGGAAATGCCTCTGTTCTCCTTTCCTCCACATCCTCCCTAGCAACCTTATACTCTATCGTTTCAAGTGCTTCCAGTTCCACCTCTCTCCCTCCGGCAGAAGGTAAATAGTCGCGATGCCGCTCCTGTCGTTTATTCTCTGCTTTCTAGGAGCGAGTGTTGCTTCTTTGTGCAGCGCCATCTAGTGACATAAAGTTGAAAGTCACGATCATTGTATCTACCTTTAAAGCCTTTGCAAGAAGTTTTCAATAATTTCGTGGTCACTTTAAAACAGATCAGGGATTAATGGAAGGGACCTTGTAGATCATCTAGTCCAGGGATCACCAACCTTTTGGACCTCAGGGACCACTAGATTCAATAATTTGAAATTCCGCGGACTACTAGTATGAATCCAGCGCGCCACTTGCTGAAGCGCCTAGACTCCAGTGACAGGATGGGGTCCTTCAGACACTTCACTTATGGTATAAGTTTTATTCCTAATAAGAAAAAGCAAAGGAAAAATAAACAGAAGTATCAACATGTAACAGTAATAGTAGCATAACAAAATAATTTTTATTTATGTATTTATTTTTTAGTATATATTGGTTTTAATTCATGAATATTTATAATATATATAACATAGTATAATATGGCAACGACTTACACTAGTATATGTTTTTTGGAAAGTTTTTATTTATTTTGACTATTGTCAGGGCATATCATTTACAAAAAAGCAAAGGAAAAACAAGTATCAAACTATAACATGTTGATACTTGTTTGTTTTTTCTTTTGCTTTTTTGAAAATGATATGCCCTGACAATAATCCAAATAAATAAAAGCAAACCATATACTAAAATAAAATAAAAGAGCAACTTACCAAAAATTAGGCAAAGGCAGGCAAGCTGGCTGGCAGCCCAGGAATCAGACTCAACTGGGGCTGGTGGAGGCAGCAGGTTGGCAACCGGAACTGAGGCTCACTCACCAATTGGCGATGGGGCCTTCAGCAGTGATGAGTGGATGAACATGGCGGCCGGTGAGGCAGGCAGCGATGGCAGGTGGTGTCAGCAAGAGCAGCGGGGCAGCCTGGGAGTTGGGACTTAACTGGGGCT
Organism: Laticauda colubrina; assembly: GCA_015471245.1. Lineage (NCBI taxonomy): Eukaryota > Metazoa > Chordata > Lepidosauria > Squamata > Elapidae > Laticauda > Laticauda colubrina. Next base: position 22,092 of record BLBF01020338.1, on the reverse strand, counting down.
GGCAGTGTTAGCAGGTAGGCAACCGGGCCGTGCTTGAGGGCTCACTCACCGATCCGCGGTGGGACCTTCAGCAATGGTGGGCAGGCAAAGATGGCAGCTGGGCAAGGCAGGCAGCAATGGCAGGCGGTGTCAGCAAGGGCAACCCGGGAGTCGGGATTCAATTGGGGCTGTTGGCGGTGGCAGGTAGGCAACCAGGACTTGCAGAGCCTCACTCACCCAGTCCCAGAGAGCTCAGATGACGCAGGGCTGTGGCGAAAGGAAGGCAGCGATGGCTGGCTGGCTGGCAAAGGCAAACTGCAGGTAGCCGTGGCGCACATGCTCGATAAGGAGTGACTAGGTGGATTGGATGGGAAGGAGCAGGGCCAGCCAGTGGCATACCATTTGCCAGTTTTCCAAACTGCACAGAATCGTAACAACTGTTTTGCCTGAACTGAGCTGAACCAGTAAAATCCCACCCGATTGTAGTGTGTTTCTTACATATCTCTGTTAAGACTTGTGGACTTCAACTCGCAGAGTTCCTGGTTGAGGAACTCTGGGTGTTGAAGTCCACAAGTCTTAAAGTGGCCACGGTTAGAGACCCCTGGCCTATAGTATACCTATATGCCTATGGTATATAGTGTACCTATGGCCTATAGGATACACCTATGGCCACGTCATTCTTTTTCTCTTTTATATTGACCCATATGCATTCCATGAGGTTTTAATCTTTGGTTTCATGTGTTTCTGTTGCAATATAGTTGTCCTTTACATACGGTGCAACTCCACCTCCTCTTTTATGGGATCTGGTTTTTTTGAACAGTTTATATCCTTCTATCAGTATGTCCCAGTCATGGGTTTCATCCCACCAAGTTTCCGTTCGTCCAACTACATCATATCCTTCATGTATTAGTAGTTCGAGTTCACCCTGTTTGTTCCCCAGACTCTGTGCATTTGTATATGGGCACCTGAGATCTTTATGTCTGACTCTGGGTATGCTTCCTATGTTTCCACATTGCTCTATTAGTTATTTGTTCTGTGTCTTTTTGTTTCTAGGCGGATTCTCAACTTCATTTCCATCCACTGTTTCCATCCATCGCCCTTTTTTCTGGTGCAATGGAAAACAAGTTAGAGGAAGCCCCTCAAATACTCGAATACTGCTAAAATATCACTCCTAGTCCTTCTTTTCTCTAGACTGGTCATACCTACATCATGCAACCGTTCTTCATGTTTTAGTGTCAAGACCTTTAAATTTTAGTCTTCAGGCCTTTATAGATTAGTGCTGCCTATTTCCCAGGAGAAGATGACAGGCAGCATTTTAAAATCATGCAGTATAATTGTAAAAACATTTGAATGGAAGATAAAGCATATGCACTGGCAGCCAACATTCAGTCTATTTACTTCTGTTTTTACTATGTGGAGCAAACCAAGCAGCCCTACTTGTCCCAGATTCTCTTCTGATCTATGCTCGATTCACCTTCCAGCTGCTTTGACCCTGGGAAGAGCACAACTGCAACCCTCCAACATCCTGTGGGTAAGGTGGAAGAGGAAGTTCCTCTGCCCTTGTCCTCTTCCCGACATCCTTTCCAGCAGCATTGTGTTTTAACTCCTTTCCCCTCAGCAGTTGCTCTCCCTCCAGTTGGATGTTGGATTTCAGCCATCACTGGTGCTGCTATTAGATTGGTAATTTTCTAACATGGGTGATTATAGAGCTCTACGTAGTGACGTAAGGCTGAAAATAGGCTCAGTATCTCTGACGTTTTTAAGATTTTTTAATGAAGTGTCCTTTTCCATTGTTAGCCACTACATCCATAATTTTTCTCCAGGACAATCAAATCATAGTATGTCCTTTGGGATCTAGTAGGGACACCCTCATCATCGCTGCAACTGAGCCTGGAGCTTCTTTTGCAGGAACTAAACCAAGGGACAACATCTTTGGGGGGAACACAATGTGCCATCAGGCAACAAGAAATTCCCTTGTGGATCACTGGAGACTATTCCAGCCAGTTCTTCATCTTGGGAATGCAGGATATCTCCCCCAAAGTACCTTTGCAACTGACAGAAGCTTAAAGAGTGAAACCTGTCCCTATTTACCTTTACGAGATTAGCCAGGTGCTGCATCATAAAAGTTGATAAAAGGTCTCGTTTCTATGCGCAGCCTTAAAAAATTGCCACCTTCATCCCATTAATAGAAGAATGTAATACAGGAAAAAACCTTGAAGGGCCCACCCACATTGCTTCCAAACCCATCTAGACAGGAGATATTATTTTTCCACCTGCATTCTTGCAGGGCCCAAATCTCACTAGAGGATTGAGTTCCTCTGAACAGCCTTCCCAATTTCCAGAGGGGTTAAGATTCCAGCATACAATGTACCCAGGCAGTTTATCCAAAATATCTGGAGGGCAGTAGTTTCTGGAAAGCTGATCTAAAGTGTCCTGCGCTTTAATGGTTGGCTCTTAGTCCCCTCAAAACCTTTCCACATAGTAAAATGTTATGACTGATTTCCTTTGCCTCCCCGAGATTTAGGAGATGGAAGCACCAGCAGGTCAGAGCCTCCAAGGGAACTAGCTTCACTCCTGGCCAGGGCTGTCTAGGATTTTAAGTTGCAAATTGCCATGTGCTTCTGTAATTTTCTTAGCATGGAAATCTCCATGAAGTCAAAGTGAGTGAGACATACATCCAACAGGGCCGAGAAAAAGAGCACTCAGAAAGGAACTGTCTATATTTGGTAAACAAAACTTGCACTTTTCAAATAAATGTTTGAAAGCATTGTAAAATGAATGGCAGTATGCCTATGCACACAAAAATGTTTCTGCTTGACATGTATTTTTTTTAATTAGAAATTTAACCTAATATTTTCTTAAAACCCGCAATAAAATATAAGCAATAAACAAGAAATTGGAAAAAATACCTCAGCGAGGACTTCCCTCCTTTTTTCTATCAAGTAATTCTTACACGCATTCCTGTTTGGGAATTGTGTCCCCTCAGTTGGCCAGAAGAAAACCCTTCTTAAAAAGGGATCCTGGCCTGAAGTCCATTCCTGAGAAAAATCCAAGCCAACATTTCCCTTCCACATTGCTCACATCTGGGCAGAACAGGGAGAGTCTAGGGTATTTCACCAGGCTCAAGGTTGACTCAGTCTTCCATCCTTCCAAGGTCGGAAAAAACGAGGACCCAGATTGTTGGGGACAATATGCTGACTCGATAAACTGCTTAGAGGGCGGTAAAGCATTGTGAAGCGGTATATAAGTCTAAATACTCTTGCTATTGCAGGAGCAGATACTAGAAAGATAAGACACACAGAACATTATAGGAAATGGATGGGGATAGCTACTAACTACAGCTGTGATGGTGAACATATGTCATGCATGCCAGAGATGGCACACAGAGCCCTCTCTGCGGTCATGTGAGCCATTGTCCCAGGTCAGCTGTGCCACGTATGTGCACATGCCTCGCACTGGCCAGCTGGTTGAGTCTCAGCTTTGTATACATGGGTGTGGGGTGCAGGAGGGGGAATGTGTCTGCAGGGGTGGGGTGCATGCAGACACATTTGTAGGGATCCATGCGCACACACAGGGGCATGCACCTGTTGCATTTTGGGAATGCACGCACGTGCTTGTGCTTTGGCCACTCAGTGCTGAAAAGGTTAGCAACACTGAACTAGAGGATGGGGAGGGGGGGGAGGGAGAGAGAGAGAGAAAGAGAGAGAGAGAGAGAGAGGTATGGAGAGGGTGAAGCACTAGGTAGATAGGGAGATTAGGATTAGAGATATGTAGAGGTTCGGAATAGAGAAAGATGGAAAAAGTCTGTGGAAATTCTCAGGCATCCAGGTCATGGTTATCCCAAAGTTGCTTTCTGAAGAGTCAACTCTACTTTGTTTTTTCCTTGGAGACATTTTGCTTCTCTTTCAAGAAGCCTCTCCAGCTGTGACTGGATGGTGGGGAATGCAATGGTGTGAGAGTATGCCAAATGTGGAGGCTTTGTATTTTGCTATTTGCTATATATGTGGTTTCTTGGTTTCTGTATTAAAGTTTTATTGCTGTAAGCCATCTGGAGTCCCATTGAGTTGGGCTGACATACACAATTTCTTCACAAAAATACATGAATACATACATATCTATATCTTGCCTTTATAATATAAGTAAATCAAAGTGGCAAATATACTTAATAGATATCTAAGCGCCTTTTCTCTGGCCCAGCATGGAAATTCCCCTTGACTCTGTGAAAGGGAACAACTGCACAACACCAGAGAAAGGAAGCTCAGATCTCCTCCCTCGTGTTCTATACTAAGACATGTTTGACTAAAAAAAATTAAGGCAACAAATCAAATGGTTAATTTCTCAACCGGTCTTCCAAAGAGAGAAGAGAAAATAAAATCAAGATTCCTCTACGCACATCAAATTTTGCTTCATATGGAATTTGTTTGCGATAAGAGCAGAATTTTGTGTGAAACATTTCCCACAATCTGGGGATTTGAATGGTTTCTCTCCTGTGTGTAACCTTATATGATTTATAGGGCTACAGCTGATAGTGAAACCTTTCCCACAATCTGGACACTCATACGGTTTCTCCCGTGTGAGTCTTCTGGTGTATCACCAAGCGGGAATTCCGACTGAATCTTTTCCCACATTCAGGACACTCATATGGTTTTTCTCCAGTGTGAGTCCTCTGGTGCATCACCAGATTGGAATTCTGCTGGAAACTTTTCCCACAATCTGGACACTTATATGGTTTCTCTCCTGTGTGAGTCCTCTGGTGTATCACCAGGTGGGAATTTTGACTGAACTTTTTCCCACAATCTTGACATTCATATGGTTTCTCTCCTGTGTGAGTCATCTGGTGTATAACCAGGTGAGAATTGCGACGGAACCTTTTCCCACAATATGAACACTCATATGGTTTCTCTCCTGTGTGCGTCTGCTGGTGTTCTATGAGGGAGGAATTCCGACTGAACCTTTTCCCACAATCTGGGCACTCATATGGTTTTTCTCCTGTGTGAGTCCTCTGATGTATCACCAGGTGGGAATTTTGACTGAACCTTTTCCCACAATCTGGACACTCATATGGTTGTTCTCCTGTGTGAGTCATCTGATGTTCCACCAGGTAGGAATTCCGACTGAAACTTTTCCCACAATCCAGGCACTCATATAGTTTTTCTCCAGTGTGAGTCCTCTGGTGTGTCACAAGGTTCGAATTCTGACTGAAACTTTCACCACAATACAGACACTCATATGGTTTCTCTCCTGTGTGAGTTCTCTGGTGTTCTATAAGGGAGGAATTCCGACTGAAACTTTTTCCACAATCTGGGCACGCATATGGTTTTTCTCCTGTATGTGTCCTCTGGTGTATCATCAGGTTTGAATTCTGACTGAAACTTTTCCCACAATCACTACATTTATATGGCTTCTCTCCTGTGTGGGTCCTGTGATGTTCGACCAGAATGGACTTCCGACTGAAACATTTCCCACAATCTGGGCACTCATATGGTTTTTCTCCTGTGTGACTCCTCTGGTGTGTCACCAAGTTGGAATTATTCACAAAACTTTTCCCACAATCCAGACACTCATATGATTTCTCTCCAGTGTGAGTCCTCTTGTGTTTCGCCAGATTGGTTTGCATGATAAATCTTTTGTCACAATGGGAGCAGTGGTAGTGTCTCTCTTTGGTATGGCTCCTTCCAGGAATCACGATAGACCTGTTCTGAGTAAAGCTTCTGACACACCTCAAACTTTTGTATGGCTTTTCATTGGGAGGTTCAAATTCTGCATCAATCAGATGTGATCTACAATCTGTGTTGTTCCTAAACTAGGCAGTCTGTGTGATTTTCCAACAGTAAGATTCTGGGTTCTTGAGGAGGCCAACAGTGTTTCTGATCTGTTATCTGGTGTTCTTTGATTCAAGGTACTATTTTCTTCCCCAAAGGCTTTCGTTAATGCTTGCCAGTTTTGGCTATCCAGGTCTTTCCTTTTTATTCCCACTGACTTCCAAGTTTTCTTTATTTATAAATTATGCTCCTTGACTTCTCATATAGTTTTCTTGAATTCCAGATACTCTATTTTTTCCCAGCTGAAAGTTTTGTTCTTATAATTCTCTTCATTGTCTCTTAGCAGCTGGGAAAGGAGAACAGATTTTATGTCTCCTAGAAGAAATGGAAGATTTTGATTGATGTTTGTTTTACATTTTAATGCTGTTTCTCATTCTCTGTTGTCCAGAGTGCTCTTCTTGGCATCCTCTTTGTCTGTAAGATTCATATTAATGGGTTAGTTTCATTTATATTTAAAAATGGGTGCATGATATGTGAAAGCAGCAGAAATGCCTCATATATTTATCATGAAAGAACAAACATCATAATTCTAATTTAATCTCTAAGATTAAATATAATTCATTTGCCGTGTAGAGGGCTAGCAGATCCAAATATCAACCCAATCAAAAAATTCTTGTCTTGGCTTCAATAAATCACACAGAATGCACTCAGAAAGTATTCAAAGTATTCTGATCCCCTTTACTTCTATTACTTTTGTTACACTGCAGCCTGATTCTACAGTTGTTAAAATTCATTTTTTCTCATTAAGTTACACTCATAATGACAAAGTAAAATCAGAATTCTACAAATGTCTGTAAACTTATCAACCCAATGAAAAATTTCTCCTTTTCACTTGAGTAAATCACAGAGTGCACTTAGAAAGTATTCATAGTATTCTGATCCCCTTTACTTCTATTACTTTTGCCTGATTCTACAGTTGTTAAAATTCATTTTTTCTCATTAATCTACACTCATAATGACAAAGTAAAATCTGCCCACCGATAGTCACCATCCAACCTGGCTGAGCTTGAGAGGACTTGCACAGAAGAATGGCAGAAAATCCCCCAATCCAGGCATGCAAAGCTTATCGCCTGATACCCCAAAAGACTTAAGAGGCTGTAATCGCTGCCAAAGGTGCTTCAGCAAAGTACCGAGTGAAGGACCTGAATACTTATACCAATGAGGTATTTTAAGTTTTTCTAAAATACATTTACAGACATTTTCTAACATTCTGTTTTCACTTTGCCATTAGGGATATAGATGAATGAGAAAAAAAATGAATTTCAAGAAGTGTAAAACGAGGCTGAAGCATCACAAAATCGACAGCAGTGAAAAGGGTCTGAATAGTTTCTGAATGCACCGTGTGTGGGATCCTATTCACACAGAGATACGCTCCTCAGGATTTATCTACATAAGCAATTATGTGTGTATTTCAGTCTGCAAAATGCCTCAGAAGTGGATTCGCTCCATTATCTTGATCTGATTTTAGGAAGGGGGGGGGGGAGACACACTAACAGACGGAAATGGTGAACAAAATCTAGGCAAGGTTTAAAGCATCTGGTCTGCCTATGAAACTCCTCGCTTTCCAGGAGAGCATCATGTCAATAAAATCACAAGGAATGAAATGCTACGCGAAGACTGAGGGAGATAAAAGACTTTTTAACCTCCCCATTGGTAAAATCACAGGCAACAATTTTAAATCATGCAGCAGAAGGAGAATAAAATCCGGGGAGGGAAAGAATATGAAGCAGCAGTCGACATGCTTCAGCCGTCTCCCTTCCCTGCTCCCCCGCTGGGGAAAAACCCAAAGGGCCCGGCTTCTCCTCCGACCAGCCCTCCACTCACCTCCCAGCAGCTGCTTCAACCCTTCAAACAGAACAAGAGGCTCCGCCGACGCCATTATCCTCCCGTGGATGAGCCGGAAGAGGAACTCCCTTTGTCCTCCTCCTCCTCCACTTCCTCTCTAGCAATGTAATACTCTATCATTTCAATTGGTTTCATCTCGGCCTCTCTCCCTCCGGGAAGGATGTGAATAGCGATACCGCTGCTTTGCTCTATTTTCTGCTTTCTAGGGGCTTCTTTGTACAGCGCCATCTAGCGACAATAAGGTTGAAAGTCATCCTCGTCCTATCTATACCCGAATTAGAGATTATTAGAGCCTGATTTCACCTAGTCTATAATGTGTACTTTGGGTTTTTCTTGCCTAAGTGTTGCAATTTACTTTTCTCTACATTGAATTTCATTTTATTAGATACGGCCCAATGTTCTAGTTTGTCAAGATCAGGGGTGGGATTCACTTTTTTTTAACAACCAGTTCTGTGGGCGTGGCTAAGTTGGTGAGTGTGGCTTGGTGGTCATGTTATTGGGTGTGCGTAGCCAGCTCAATATCACTCCCATCCAAGCACAAATCTCCTCACCTGGTCTCTCATGACTCTCATGATGCTACAACAGTCGTTTGTGTGAAAAATGGTCACAGTTCACTTTTTCCAGTGCCATTGTAACTTTGAATGGTCACTCCATATAAGCAAAGTACCAGCAAAGGAGGAAAAAAAAATCTCCAGAGAAGTTCCTGAGACAGGAACTCTAGTCCTGCCAAGAACGTGATAAGGGTTAATAGAGAGGCAGTTTCTGTGAGCAACACCAGAATGTTTCCTTCCTGCCTTCCTTACAGGATTAGGCCAGTAATTTCTTCTAACAACCGGTTCTCCAAACTGCTTAGAACGTAAACAACCAGTTCGAGTGAATAGCTGTGAACTGGTAGAATCCCACCCCTGGTCAAGATCCATCTGGGTCTTGAGCTTATCTTCCTGGGTGTTAGCTGATCCTGCCAGCTTAGTATCATCTGCAAATTTGGTAAATTCCCCTTCTATTTCCTCATCTAAGTCATTTATGAAGATATTGAAGAGTACTGGGCCTAAGATAGAACCTTGTGACATCCCACTGCTTACTTTCTGTTATATATTTGCATACTTACCTATGATGGGTTTGTCTGTGGCAGCGGAAGATTTGTAGAGCCGTCATTGACCATAAGCCACGAGCAGCCGGCTTTAAAAAAGGCTGCTGCGGTTTCTCTGTGTTCAGATTCTAGAAGGAAATAAAATAAGAAAAAGGTCAACTGGGGCTCGAGTCTCCTTTCCCGCGATGCAACACTTTCCTCCATGTAGACGTAGATCCATTAAAGACTACTCGTTGAGTACTGTTTGTCAGCCAGTTATGAATCCTTCTAGTGGTGATGCTATCTGTCTCACTTTTTTCTAGCTTACCAAGAAATAGGTTGCAGTCTACTTTGTCAAATGCATTGCTGAAAACTAAGTACTGTATATTAGGTCCACAGTATTTTGCTGGTCTATTAATTAGGTCACTATGTTGAAGAATGAAATAAGATTGCTTTGGCATTATCTATTTTTAACAAACCCATGTTGATTGCTAGTTATTACTTTACTTGTTTCTAGATGTTGGTAGATCTGTTTTTTTTTATCTTTTCCAGTATCTTCCTAGATAGTTATGTTAGGCTGCTTGGTCTGTCGTTTCCTAGGTCTGTTTCCCCACGGTTTTTGAAGATGGGAACCACATCAGCTCTTTTCCATTTGTCTGGTAGTTCCCCAGTGCTCCAAGATTTTTGAAAGATATGGTGCCTTCTCTCTTTGTAAGAATTAAGTCCAGTATGGCTGTCCCTCTTGTTTCGTCTTCTACCTTTTGGACAACAAAGTTGTCAGCTAGGTTGGTTAGGAACCTGTTTGATTTCTCACTTGGTGCAAAATTAGTTTTCCAGTTGATATCAGGGTAATTGAAGTCCTCCATTACTATTGTAGTGTGTTTCCTACATATGTTAGTTGGTTGGGAAAAAAGACATCTATTTTTTCTGCTTGATTGGGTGTCCTAGAGTATACACCTATGGCCATGTCATTCTTTTTTTATTTTATATGCATTCTAGGAAGCTTTCGTCTTTTGTTTCATGGATTTCTGTAGAACTCCACCTTCTCTTTTATGGGGTCTGGGTTTTTTGAACAGTTTGTATCCTTCTAGAAAACTCAACAGCGGCCACAGGATTGGAAAAACTCAGTTTACATTCTAATTTCAAAGAAAGGTAATGCCAAAGAATATTCAAACTATTGCACCATTGCACTTTTTTCACATGCTCAGAAAGGTATGCTTAAAATCCTACAAGCTAGGCTTCAGCAGTTGATCGAGAAGTACCAGAAGTACAGGCAGGATTCCAAAGAGGCAGAGGAACTAGAGATCAATTTGCCAACATACGCTGGATCATGGAGAAAGCTAGGGAGTTCCAGAAAAATTACTTCTGCATCATTGACTATGCTAAATCCATTGATTGTGTGGATCACAACAAATTGTGGCAAGTTCTTAAAGATTTGGGAGTACCAGACCATCTTATTTGTCTCTTGAGAAACCTATATGTGGGTCAAGAAGCAACAGTGAGAACTGGACACAAAACCACTGATTGGTTGTAAATTTGGAAAGGAGTCCTGCAAGGCTGTATACTGTCACCCTGCCTATTTAATTTATATGCAGAGCACATCATGAGAAAGGCAGGGCTAGATGAATAAAAGTTGGATTTAAGATTGCTAGGAGAAATGTCAACAACCTCATATATGCAGATGATACTACTCTAAATGGCAGAAAGTGAAGAGGAACTAAAGAGCTTCTTATCTGGGTGAAGAAGGAAAGTGTAAAAGTTGGATTGAAACTCAACATTAAGAAAACTAAGATCATGGCATCCAGCCCTCTCAATTCCTGGCAAATAGATGAGGACGAAATGGAGGCAGTGACAGATTTTATTTTCCTGGACTCCAAAATCACCACAGATGGGGACTTCAGCCAAAAATTAAAAGACGTTTGCTCCTGGGGAGGAAAGTTATGGCAAATCTAAGCAGCATACTAAAAAGAAGAGACATCACCCTGCCAACAAAAGTGCGTATAGTCAAGGTTATGGTTTTCCCAGTTGCAATGTATGGCTGTGAAACCATAAGACAGGCTGAGCACCAAAGAACTGAGGCCTTTGAACTATGGTGATGGAGAAGACTCTTGTGAACCGGTCAGTCCTAGAGGAAATCAACCCTGACTGCTCTTTAAAAGGCCAGATCCTGAATACTTTGGCCACCTCATGAGAAGGAAGGACTCACTGGAGAAAACCCTAATGCTGGGAAAGATTGAGGACAATAGAAGAGGACGACAGCGAATGAGGTGGCTGGATGGAGTCATTGAAGCAGTCGATGTGAGCTTAAATGGACTCCAGAAGATGATAAGAGAACAGGAAGGCCTGGAGGAACATTGTGCATGGGTCAGACACAACTTCACAACAAGCAAATCAGTATGTTCCAATCATAGGTTTCATCCCAAGTTTCTGTTATTCCAACTACATCATATTTACCTTCATGTATTAGTAGTTCGAGTTCACCCTGTTTGTTCCCCAGACTTTGTGCATTTGTATATAGGCACTTGAGATCTTTATGTCTGACGCTGGGCATGGTTCCTATGTCTCTTATTTGGTGCTTGAATTTATCTTTCTTCTCATCCTTCTTTACTTCATTATTTGACTTACTTTCTAGGGGTTTTTGCTTGGAATTAGGATCCTGGAGATCCTAAATATTGGGCACCCTCTCCCCCCCATCAATTTTAGTTTAAAGCCCTCCTGATAAGTTGAGCCAGTTGTTTTCCAAAAACATTCTTCCCAATCTTTGAGATACAACCCATCCCTTGCCAGAAGCCCATCGTGCAGATAGTACAGACCATGGTCCAGGAATCCAAAGTTTTTTTGGTGACACCAACCCTTTAGCTAGTGGTTCACTTCTAGAATTCTTTGTTGTCTTACCAGATGTTGTCCTTTTGTTGGCAGTACAGATGAAAAAAGTGCTTGTGCACCTAAGTTCCTAACTTGCCTAGCTGCTCATTATGATTCAATACTTCTGTACCATAAAGTTGCATTCACGTCCCACCAAACACAGGAATAGCTGTTGTCCATGATAATCTATGCTAAAACTTTTCTTTCAGGTCTCCCAAGAGTGCACTCACTGTCCCTTTCTGCAACTAAACCAAGGAGTGTCCAAGAGGGGAAAGGGTGAATGACATATAAAAGCCAACCTGAAAGAGCACCTCCCTTGCTGGCTGATATTGTTCCAGCCAATTTTTAGTCAGGTGTGTGTGCGTGTGTGTGGTTAACTTTTCGAAACCTGCATTGGCAAATGATTGAAGCTGTAATCGTTAAGCTATGAATGGAAGGTTCTAGTCCTAGTCTGGCCTTTTGGGTCTGGGAGGCTACCCCCCCATCAGACATTGAGCCAGCAGCTTCTTTTGCAAGAACTGTTGGAAGAAGTATCCACCTGTTTCAGCTCCAAGCAGGGAGAAAGGCCCTAGAAACATGGAGGCTGTTTGGAAAGATGGTTTATTGGTGAACAGGACCACATTGGTTTGAGATCCTGGGCAGTAGACAACATGGAGCGGGGTGAGCATTATTTATATATCCTCTCTTCGGCCTTGCCCTTGAGCTTCCTGTTCCTGTGCAAGAAATGTATTCTATTGGCTTTTGTCAGACTCCCATGGGGCTATGCAGTAGTCATAGCTGAGGTCTGAGATAAGTTAGGTTGAAGTTACTCGGTGTGGTGCAACTGAGAGGATGGGAAATATAGGGAAATACAATATGCTGCCTTTTTAAATATTTCTCAAAGTACTTCATTCTTCTGGGAGGGGTGGAAGCCAAGGGAAAGGAACCATGGGGGTGGGGGAACACAATGTTGCCATCAGGCAGGAACAAAGCATACCTCCCTTGTGGATCACTGAAGCCACTTCTTCATCTTGGGGATGCAGGATAACCCTCTAAATTATATTTGCGACTGAGAGAAAGTTGAAGAGTGATGCTTGACCCTTCTTACCTTCACAACATTAGCCAGGTGCTGCATCATAAAAGTCGACAAAAGATCTTGTTTGTATGTGCAGCCTTAAACGATTGTCAGATTCATATCCCTTTAATAGAAGAATGAAATATGGGACAAAACCTTGAAGGGCCCACCCACATTGCTTCCAAACCCATCTAGATAGGAGATATTATTTTTCCAACAGCATTCTTGCAGCTGGAACTGCCAAGATTACCCTCACTAAGCAGTGTGGTCACATGAGGTCACTTTCTATAACCTCATTGCATAGCAATGGAATTTTTGGAGACAAAATTGCTGTCACAACTCGAGAACTACCATTTCCTCCTCCCCCCACCCACCCCCTCCAGTGCTGGAAGTCATTTCTCTCTTCTGGACAGTAGATATCTGGCTGGCTTAATACCTTCAACAGCAGTTGGCTATGCATAAAAAAAATCATGAGAAGTTTTCCTGGCAGAGGAGTTCAAGGCATTGCTGCCAATTAAGATCTTTTGTAAGTGCAGCTGAAGAGGGCAATGAAAAGTTGGCAGCCTGGGACTTCAACTGGCCCTATGCTTGCAGCTCTGACTTTGCCACCCAGAGAAAGGGCTGTGCAGGAGAAAGACACCTGGGCCCTTCTCAGTCTGGGCTCAGGCTCAAGCACATCACCAAAACGGCATTGGTTGAAATTCTCATGGACTTTTTTGGAGGGTTTGGGATAGACGGGTTACAACTAGTATGTCCCTCCTAGACCTCCCATCAGGTTTCAATACCACCGACCATATCCTTCTGGACCAGCTATTTGGGACTGGAAATGGGAGGCATTTATTACAGCGGTGGTACTTCTACCTCTATGCCCAGTTGGTGTGGGTAGAAGAGGGGCTGAGTTTGGACCCTTGAAATTTGGGATGTCCGGGGATCAAGCCTTTCGCTGTTATTTTAAAATCTACATAAAACCATTAGGGGAGGCCATCCATCTTACAATACCCAATTATGTAGAGGTAGTCCTGTACGTAGTTCAAGTTTCAATCAATATTCAAGTCAAAATATTGACTCAGTCATAAACTTCTCTGTTTGGCTTGGTGAGATCATACATATGTGCACACGTATGCCCATAAAAATACACACATAAGAATTTTTGCATGTAGAAAATCAATGTGTATTTCAGTGTGCAAAATATCCCAGAAGTGCATTTTTTCCATTTTTTTGGTATCTAATTTTGAAAAGGTGGGGACACTAACAAATGAAATGGTGCCCATGAAGCTGTTCACTTCCCAGGAAAGCAACAAGCCAATAAAATCACAAGGATGAAGTGTTACGTGAAGAGTGAGGGAAATGGGCAAATATGAAATATTAAAAATAAAGATTTTTTTAAAATCTCCCAAATCTCAAATTCAGAATAGAGTTGGAAGGGTCCTAATAGATCTTCTACTCCAACCTCCTGCTTAAGCAGGGCACTCTACCATTTCAGACAAGTGGCTACCCAATCTTTTCTTAAAAACTTCCAGTGATGAAGCATTGACAAGTTCTGAAGGCAAGGTATTCTATTAGTGACTTGTTTTATTTCTTCTTGTTTCCAGTTGGTTACTCAACTTTGTTAAATTCCACTGTTTCTTGTCTTTCCTTCTGGTGCTTTGGAAAACAAGTTTGAGGCAGCCCCTCAAATACTGGAATACTTCAGTCATGTCACCCCCTAGTCCTTCTTTTCTCTAGACTGGTCAGACCTACACCCTGCAATCATTCTTCATGTTTTAGAGTCAAGGCCTTTAAATTATAGTCTCCAGGCCTTTAAAGTTTAACCTAGCCCATTTCCCAGCAGAAAATTACAGGCATTTTAAAATCATGGAGTATAATTATAAAAATATTTGGGAACATAAAAAATATGCACTGGCAGCCGACAACATTCAGCCTATTTGCTTCTCTGCTTTTACAATGTGGAGCAAACCAAACAGCCCTACTTGTCCCAGATTCTCTTCTGACCTATGTTCACTTCACCTTACAGCTGCTGCTTTGGCCATGGGAAGAGCACAACTGCAACCTTCCAACATCCTGTAAGCTGGAAGAGGAAGTTCCTCTGCCCTTGTCCTCTTCTCGACATCCTTTCTAGCAATATTGTGTTTTAATTGCTTTCCCCTCAGCTGCTACTCTCCCTCTAGTTGGATGTTGGATTTCAGCCACCACTGGTGCTGCTATTAGATTGGCAATTTTCTGGGCACATGGGTTATTATACAGCTCTACCTAGTGATATAAGGCTGAAATAGGCTCAGTATCTCTGATGTTTTTGAAGATTTTTTAATGAATTGCCATTTCCCACTCTTAAGCCACTACATCCATAACTTTTCCAGGATGATCTAGCCCTATTCCCCTGATGGCGAGTCTATGGCATTTATTATATGTAGAAGTTATTCAAGGTGGCAAACATACCTAATAGAGGTCAAAACATCTTTTTCTCTGACCCAGCATCGCAACTCCCCTTGATACTGTGAAAGGGAACAACCGCACAACTCCAGAGAAAGGAAGCTCAGATCTCCCCCTTCATGTTTGATACGAAGACATGTTTGACTAAAAACAAGTAAGGCAAGAAACTAAATGGTTATTTCTCAACTGGGTTCCAAAGAGGAAAGAGAAAATAAAATCAAAATTCATCTACAGATATCAGATTTTGCTTCATATGGAATTTCTTGAGTGCGATGAGAGGAATTTTGTGTGAAACACTTCTTACAATCTGGGCATTTGAATGGTTTCTCCCGTGTGTAACCTTACATGATTTATAAGGCTAGACCTGATACTGAAATCTTTCCCACAATCTGGACACTCACATGGTTTCTCCCTGTCCTCCAATGTGTCACCAAGCCAGAAATCTGACTGAATCTTTTCCCACATTCAGGACACTCATGTGGTTTTTCTCCTGTGTGAGACCTATGGTATACTACCATGTGGGAATTCCAATGGAAACCTTTTCCACAATCCGGACACTCATATGGTTTTTCTTCTGTGTGACTCCTGTGGTGCACAACCAGCTTGAAATTATGCAAACTTTCCCCACAATACAGACACATTCAGGACACTCATATGGTTTCTCTCCAGTGTGAGTCCTCTTGTGTGTCACCAGGTGGGAATTCTGACTGAACTTTTTCCCACAATCTGAACATTCATATGGTTTCTCTCCTGTGAGTCCTCTGGTGTATCACCAGGTGGGAATTGCGACTGAAACTTTTCCCACAGTCCGGGCACTCATATGGTTTCTCTCCAGTGTGAGTCCTCTTGTGTGTCACCAGAGTGGAATTTTGACTGAACCTTTTCCCACAATCAGAACACTCATATGGTTTCTCTCCTGTGTGAGTCCTCTGGTGTATCACCAGGTGGAAATTCTGACTGAACCTTTTCCCACAATCTACACACTCATATGGTTTCTCTCCTGTGTGAATCCTTTGGTGTTCCACCAGGTAGGAATTCCGACTGAAACTTTTCCCACAATCTGGGCACTTATATGGTTTTTCTCCCGTGTGACTCCTCTGGTGCATAACCAGCTTGCAATTATGCAGAAAACTTTCCCCACAATATAGACACTCATATGGTTTCTCTCCAGTGTGAGTCTTCTTGTGTGTCACCAGGTGGGAATTTTGACTGAACCTTTTCCCACAATCTGGACACTCATATGGTTTCTCTCCTGTGTGAGTCCTCTGGTGTATCACCAAGTGGGAATTGCGACTGAAACTTTTCCCACAATCTGGGCACTCATGTGGTTTTTCTCCTGTGTGAGTCCTCTGGTTTATCACCAGATTAGTACACATTCTAAATCTTTTGTCACAATGGGAGCACTGGTTGAGTTTCTCTTCGGTATGAATCCTTTCAGGAATCACAAGAGACCTGTTCTGAGTAAAGTTTCTGCTGCATTCCAAACATCTATATGGCTTTTTATGGGATGGTTTTGCTTGTGCATCGATCAGATGTAGTCTGCAATCTGTTTTTCACAAAATAGGCATTATGTGTGGATTTTCCCACACTGATATTCTTGAGGAGGCCAGCAATATTTCTGATTTCTTACCTGGTGATTCTTTGATTCAAGTTACTCTCTCCTTCCACAAAAGCTTCTAGTTTTGGGTACCCAAGAAACCTTTTTTTCCCCACTGACTTCCAGGCGTTCTTTATTTATAAATTATCCTCCATGACTCCTCATGTAATGTTATTTTGAGTTCCAGATACTTTTTTTTTTTCCAGCTGAAAGCTTTGTTCTTATAATTCTTCCTATGGTCTCTCATCAGCTGGGCAAGAAGAGATTTTACTCTTTCTCAAAGAAGTGGAAGATTTTGATTGATGGTTTGTTTTACACTGTCATGCTGTTTTTCATTCTCTGTTGTCCAGAGTGCTCTTCTTGGCATCCTCTTTTGTCTGTAAGATTCACATTGATGGGTCAGTTTCATTATTGTTTAAAAAATGGCTTCAGGACATGCAAAAGCAGCAAAAATACCCAAATATGTTATCATGAAAAAACAAACATCAAAATTCTAGTTTGATCTCTTAACATTAATTATGATTCATTTGGAACGGAGAAAGCAAACATCTCCAAATATCAACCCAATCACAAATTTCTCCTTTTGGCTTGAGTAAATCACACACACCGTGAATTCAGAAAATATTCAAAGTATTCAGGCCTCCTTCACTTCACTGTCAGTTTTGTTATAAATCGTGCAGTTCCAGAGGAATAAAATACGGGGAGGGGAAGAATATGCAGCAGCAACCGTCATGTTTCAGCCTCGTTGCTTCCTCTGGTTCATGCCCCGTGGAGGAAGCCAAAAGGCCCGACTTGCTCCCGGCTTCTCCTCCGACCTGCCCTCCACTCACCTCCCAGGAGCCGCTGCGACCCTCCGAGCAGCACAACAGGAACCGCCGACGCCATTATTCTCCCCTGGGTGGGCCGGAAGAGGAAGTTTCTCTATCCTTCGCCTCATCTCCTTTACAACCTCTCTAGCAGCCTAATCCTCTATCGTTTCAACCTGTTCCATTTCCGCCTCGAGCCCACCCTCCGTCCAGTTGCAATGTACTGTGCTCTATCCACTGCTTTCTCAGTCGTTCATTTGTAGACCGCCATCTTGTGGCATCAGGTTGAAAAACACGCTCGTTCGATTTCCCCTCGAAAGGATTAGAAACATTATTCTAATGTTTTCATCAGTCCTGTGGTTCCTTCTGAGTCATCAAGCCGTATTTGACCCCCGCAGAGCACAGGAATAGATTTTACAAGTGTGCAGCCAACCAAACTGCTACTACTAGCTTCCAGGTTCTCCTCTGGCCTATCCTAAACTCACTATCCATTTGATGCTAACTCCCCAAAACTAGCTTTGCAAGTGAGGGAAGCATGAAGAGTGATACTTCACCCGGCTTACCTTCACAAGATTCGTCAGGTGCTGCATCATGAAAGCTGATAAAGATTGTGGTTGCCTAGGCTGCTTACGAAAAACATTTGGAGGGCGCTACTCTGTTGAAAGTTGATCTAAGGAGTCTTGAGCTTTAGCAGTTGGCTCTCAATTCCTCTCCCAGGCCCAGAAAGGAGCAGGCCTGGAGAACACCCACTTGCTGGCCTGATTGACTGGGGTTCCTACCTCTTTCCACATCCAAATCACATGAAGTCCTCAATTAATGACCCATGGATCCTGGAGTTGCAATGGCAACTGGAAAGTAGAAGATTGTCTTCACTAAGCAGTGTGGTCATGTGATGTTCTTTTTTTTTTATAACCTCATTATATAGCAATGTAAATTCTGACACCAATTACTTTCACAACCTGAGAACTACCATTTCCCCTGCCCCAAGTGTAGGAAGAGTCATTTCCAGGAGTGGGATTCAAAATTTTAAACAGCCGGTTCTGTTTGCATGGCTAGGTGGGCATGGCCATATGACTGGGCGGATGTGGGTTCTTTTTTTGCAGCAACCCCTCCACCCAAGCTCTGTTTTTTTTTTTGCCTCCTGGGCCTCAGGGAAACTTCATGGGAGGAGGTCATTTTTTACTCCCAGGAAGGCAAAAAATGGAATGCGGGTGGGGGGTGCAGCACACTCCCCACCACCACAAACCCATTTTTGCCTCATGGGCCTCAGGGAAGCCTCCTGGGCAAAGCAGTAAGACAGCGAAGGGGATCCTGGCACAGCTGATCAACTAAACAGCTGAACGTCAGGAGAAAAAAAACCTTAAGGAGTGACTGGTTGGGGGACAATGCAGTCAGCGATGCCGCACATGTGCAATAAGGACTGACTGCGCAGGGAAGGGAGGGGAAGGCAGAGTGGGGGTGGGGGCAGCTAGGGGCACGATTTCTACAGAAGCGGTCCAAACTGGTAGAATCCCACCCCTGGTCATTTCCCCCCTTTTGGACAGTTGGTATCCTGACCGTCTTGATACCTTCAACGGTAATGCACAAGAAAATCAAAATAGGTTTTCCTGGCAGAGCAGTTCAATGCTTTGCTGCAGATTAAGATCATTTATAAGTGCATCTGAAGAGGGCCATGAAAGGTTGGCAGCCTGAGATTTCAACTCACTCTCTGCTTACAGTTCTGACTTTGTCTCCCACAGAAAGGGCTGTGTAGGAGAAAGACACCTGTGACCTCCTCAGTCTGGCTCCTGCTCGAGAAGATCATGGCTGGTGGAGGGGCTTGCACAGATTCAGCTATTGCACCAATTGGGTCCTTTCCTAGATTAGGGAAGCCTTGCACATGGGTCACTCATGCCTTGGTCACCTCCTATTGGATCACTGCACGGAGCACCCAGAAACTTCAACTGGTCCAGAATGCAGCAACACACACTTAAAGGCAGTCCCTAGAATACATATGTAACACCTTTCTTGTGCACATTGTACTGGATTTGTTTCTTGACAAATGAAGGTGCTGCTCATCAACTTTAAGGTTACGTGATGACCCAGGGCACGGTACAAAGAATCACACAACAGCTGGCAGTTCAAACCACCCCTTTATTGCCTCAAAGTTCTTCAAATGCTCTGAAATTTCTGGCAAGTCTCGAGCAGAATGATAACAAAACCCCACACAAACCTCAAGCAGCTTCTGGCTGCAATTAGTCCAGCCCAGCGCTGTTTGCTGCTAAGCAATAAATCCAAAGATAATTGGCAAATCAAGGGCAAATCAAGTTCAAGGAACAAAAGTTCTAGGTAGTTAGTCCAGAACACCCAAGGACTCTTGGCCAGTTCAATCATCAGGACACACACTTCAGAAACTCAGTGTTTGTTCGTGACAAATGCACCTCCCTACAGCACCTCCTTAAGTCTAATCTCCCACCCCACCTGTGTGCCTTGTGAAGATGGGCAGGGCACTCTCCTCACTCATAGACTACTCCATCTGTGCTGATCACACCTCCTCTCCGCTCACCTTTGATCACGAGGGAATGGTCCTAACTCATCTAAGCTCTGTCCCTCCTGCCTCTGTGCCTCCCTGCCTGCAGGCCTTACTACTTCAGAAAAACCTTGCCTGGACTGACTTTGCCCAGTTTCCTCCAAGGCCAATGGAGTAGCCCTCTCCATGCCTGGCATTTCTTGTTCCAGCTTATATTCCTCCACAGATTCCGATTCCGATGGGGGCATGGCATGTTATTTCTTTATTATAGCAACAGCACTTAGAATTATATACCACCCACAATGATTTACAGCAGGGATCACCAACCTTTTGGACCTCAGGGACCACCAAACTCATAATTTTATATCCCAAGGACTACTAATATGATTTTTGACTGTCGGTGGCTTGCTGACATTGGTGGAAGAGATAGATCTGATCTAACCTCTCTCTCCCTCTCCCACACACACAAACACATAGAGGGGTGGGATTCAGATTACTTAACCTGTTCTGTGGGCATGCCTTAATTTGTGGTTGTGGCTTGGCGGTCATGTGACTGGCTGGGCATGGTTTGTATGTAAATATATTTATATAAATATTGAATTTTTAATAAAAAATGAGCAACTTTTATCCAAAATCAGGCAGATTGAGTTGTTTACAGAATCACAGATTCACTTAGAGATCTGTGTTTCTGCCATCGGCTACCTGAGTCTGCACTGCTTCAGTCCTAAGGAAGGTTCAGCTCTGCTTAAAAGTAGAGCTGAAGATCTAAAGATTAGCTAGAAAGCAAGAAGTCCAACAATTTCCTGCTTTCTAGCTAATCTAAATCTCCCGGCACAGCAAAACAGCTGATGGTCAGAAAAAAAAGGAAAAATAGCAACTTAGCAGGCACGTTTGCCAAGTAAGGAGGGAGTGGGCGGGAAGGTGGGCCATGTGGGTGGCGCAGCCTTGTGTTCAGGCGCAGCCTGCTTTTGGGAGGTGCTCTGGGGGTGACATTTCTCTGCGGACCACAAAAATTTTCTCACAGACCACCAGTGAGCTAACAGCCCACTGGTTGGAGACCACTGCTGTATAGTACTTTTAATTGTCCCCAACAACTTGGGTCCTCATTTTACAAATCTCAGATGGAAGGCCGGGTCAACCTTGAGCCATCAGAATCAAATTCCAGGCTGCGGGCAGAGTCAGCCGTCAATACTACATTCTAGCCACTGAGTCACCAGGGCACCTGTCATTATTTTTCCACCTTTCTTATTTTTCCATTTAATTCTTTTAACAGGTCAGATAAGTTGGCATACTCAAATCTCTTTCCTTAAATATTGCTATTGGATAGGAGCTAGGAAGTTAGTATTTTCTGCTGCAGATCCTGCCCTATGAAACACTCTCCCCTCCCCCCCCAAAGTTTGGCAGACTCTTAGCCTCCTAGTCTACTGAAACAAAGGAAGATCTAGGAAAGTATTACACCTAGGCAAGAAAAACCAAAAGTACACATATAGATTGGATGAAACCAGGTGTTCTGACACAGCTCTCCAAAAATGACAAACCCTCTGAAGGTAACTCAAAGATTCCTTTATTAGGAGTGCTGATCACTACAGTATAAAAGGTTTTGGTCACTACACTATAAAAAAGATGTTGAGATTCTAGAAAGAGTGTAGAGGAGAGCAACCAGGATGGTTAGAGGACTGAAGACTAAAACATATGGAGAACGCTTACAGGAAATGGGTTTGACTAGTCTAGTGAGAAGGACCAGGGGAGACATGAAAGCAGTCTTCCAATATCTGAGGGGCTGTCAGAGAGAGGAAGTGGTCAAGCTATTTTCCAAAAAGCACCTGAAGGCCAGAGAAGGAATAATGGATGGAAACTGAACAAGGAGAGATTTAACCTAGAAATAAGGAGAAATTTTCTGACAGCGAGAACAATCAACTGATGGAACAATTTGCCTTCTGAAGTTGTGGGAGCTTCATCACTGGAGGCTTTCAAGAAGAGACTGGACTGCCATCTGTCAGAAATGGTGAAAGGTCTCCTGCTTGGGCGGGGGGAAGTTGGACTAGACTACTTTTCAATTCTGTTAATCCGTTATTGCCTGTTAGCAGTTCCCCTATAAGGTCTGCTGCATAAATCC
>BLBF01020337.1:0-21881 GCA_015471245.1 Laticauda colubrina | reverse complement strand
AAAAAGGGTGGTCAGAAACAGAGAGCAGCGACCAGTTTAAACCTTTCCGGAACCAGCAGACTGAACTATTTTCCCAAAAGGGATGTATTTTATGGGGTGACAGAGTGGTGGTTCAACAAACATTGCAAATGAGAATATTGCACATGCCACACGAGGGACACCCAGGCATCGTAAAGATGAAATCCCCGGCCAGAAGCTATGTTTGGTGGCCAGGGATGGACAAAACCATCGATACGTGGGTGGCAATATGTGATAAATGTCAAAGATCCAGGCCAAACCCTCCCTCCGCACCAACCCTCGAGTGCGAAACACCTAGGAGCCCATGGTCAAGCGTCCACATAGACTTTGCGGGACCCACAAAAGGACACACCTTTTTAATCACAGTTGACACTCCAACTGCTTGGAGGTAAGCATTATGCAATCCACCACAACAGAAGCAGTCATAAAAAAACTAACTAAGCTTTTTGCTACCCATGGACTACCAGACTTGCTAGTCTCTGACAATGGGCCACAATTCATGGCGTTGGCGTTCGAACAATTTCTCGCCGAATGGGGCATATGACATGCATTGACAGCGCCCGCTCATCCGGTGGTGAACGGGCGGGTGGAACGAATGGTCAGATACACGAAAGATGCCCAGAAAAAATGGACACAGGGAGGATGCACAAAAAAATAAATAAACTGCTAACAATACAACATACAACACCCAGCTCAAAAATCAACAAAAGCCTAGCAGAGCTCCTCATGGGAAGAAAACTCTGATCACACCTAGACAGACTGCACCCAACATATAATCTGAAAAACCACCAGACTCGTCTAGCAGGTACCGCACATTTAATCTGGGAGACACAGTTTATGCTAAAAACTTTTCAGGGGACCTGCTCTAGGTACCTGCCAAGATAACCCAGGTGACAGGTCCCCGGTCATACCAGCTAGAAAGAGAAGATGGGAAGAATTGGAAATGACATGTCGACCAACTAAGATCGAGAACAACCTCCAACAATACGAGCAATGCACAAACACCACAAAAAGACTTAAATAAAAAAACTAGAGGGGGGGGGAGAAACCGCAAACATTTACCAAAAGGAAGGAGAAAATCCTCCCACAGCACAGCGGCAAACCGAACATGCCCAACCGACACAAACCGAGCAACCACCACCACCACCAATAAATAGAGAAAGAAACCAACAACACTTACCAGCAAACGAAGGCAGCAGAAGAGAACCAGCAGAAGAAGACCCATGTGGAACCTTGCCTGGAAGAAACAGCCAAGCCAGTTCAACCAGCCTGGAAAGACCGGCCGGGAACAGAGAAGCTGACAACTCAACCGACCCCAGTAGATCGGGTGGGAGTTGCAGCGAAAGGCCTGACTCACCCTTCCAGGCAGTTCCATACAGAAGAGCAGGAGCAACAAAGATCCCATCTGAACCAGCTGAAGACCACGCAACAACTGAGCTGTGCAGGTCAAGCAGGCAGGTTAAAAGCCCTACCTACCTACAGGACTACGTCACGTAGGATGGACCAAACCAAGAGGGGAGGGGTATTCCATATTAGCATTCTTGGAATACCTGATTCCAAAATTAACCTGATTAACCTGATTGGTTAATACGGACCACACTGTGATTGGACGAAAGAACAACAGTGATTGGTTAGTAAAGAATAAACCGCGATCGGCCATGCCAATCGCGGGAGATTCAGAAAGCAGTCATTGGATGCAAGCCGCTGGCAAGCTCTATAAGAAAGGCTGCCATGGCTTGCAGGTCAAGCACAGATCTGTACCTTTAATAAAGAGCTGAAGTTACGCTGGTCTTGTGTCTCTTTTTTTCCCCTCACTTCCACATTCTGCATACCTTATTTGGGGGTCTTTTGGCATAGGCATATTATTTGGGGAGAGTGATTAGTGAACAGTTTTCCCAAGATTTTTTAATAGAAAAGTGGAACCCTAAACTTCAGAGGTGCTGCCTGCCTGCCCTTGGCCCAAGAGCTGCACTGTCAAAGGCTTTGTTTTTTTTCATGGTCTCTTTAGCAGCACTTTCTTATCGACATGTAATGAAGTAGATTATATGATGCAGAAGCCAGCATTTTTATTTTAAAATTTTGTTCTCCCAGCTCTGCTAAATAGATAATTTCATTAAAGACTGAACAATTCTCTGGAAGAGAAGGAAAGCACTGTGTGACATTCACTGAAAGAATGGCCAATTAAATCTTTTATTTAGCTCAGGTGCAGCATCTGTATGCTGAGACAGCAGTGTGTAGAATAGAATAGCATAGCTTAATTGGCCAAGTGTGACTGGACACACAAGGACTTTGTCTTGATGCAAATGCTCTCAGTGTACATAAAAGAAAAGATACATTTGTCAAGAATCATAAGGCACAACACTTAATAATAGCCATAGGGTACAATAAGCAATCAAATACTAGGAAACAATCAATATAAATTGTAAGGATACAAGCAACAAAGTTACAGTAATACAGTCACAAGTGGGAGTGGATGGGTGGTAAAGAGGGATGAGAAGATTAACAGTAATAGTAGTGCAGACTTTGTTACAGTTGAACAGTGTTGAGGGAATTACTTGTGATGGCTTTGATGTGAGTGATGGCTTTTGAGGAAAACACTGTTCTTGTGTCTAGTTGTTCTGATGTGCAGTGCTCTATAGCGTCATTTTGAGGGTAGGAATTGAAACAGTTTATGTCTGGGATGTGAGGGCTCTGTAAATATTTTCACAGCCCTCTTTTTGACTTGTGCAGTGTACAGGTCCTCAACTGAAGGCAGGCTGGTGGTAATTGTTTTTTCTGCAGTCCTAATTATCCTCTGAAGTCTGTGTCTGTCCTGTTGGGTTCAGGAACCAAACTAGACAGTTACAGCGTTAACTCTATCAACATGTGGGAGTTCAGTGGAGATACTTGCTGAACATTTTGTCAGACATAAATCTAGCTCCCCCCAAAAAACAGTTGTAGCTAATTATTAAATTATCTATGAACATCATGATCTAGATCAGGGATCTCCAACCTTGGCAACTTTAACCCTGGAGGACTTCAACTCCCAGAATTCCCCAGCTGGGGTGTCAAACTCATGGCCTGCAGGCCAGGTGCATCATGCACTGACTGCCCCCACCCCCAGTTTAGCAAAGGGGGGAAAAGTCACAATATGTCATGTGAAGACAACTTAACGTTGCAAGTTTGACACTCTTGTTCTAGAGTATTTCATAGTACAGTTTTTGTTATCTCAATTATCCTGAAATAAGGCAATAAATTTCATCCCCTTACAGGCTTGGCTTCACATGTTGGGCTAACAGGGAATCAGAGTCTTCATAAAAGAATGTGAAGGCTAATTAATGATTAGGGAATTCCTGGAAAAGGTGAAACAAAAGGGCTGCCAAACTGGTGGCTCCTAATAATAACATGTCATTTTGCTGTAAGCCACAAGTGGGAATATGATTAAAAAGATGGAAGATTATTGTAGAAAAGTGACTTATGTTCATTTTTCACACCTATGAAAGTTGCAGCAACTAACATGATCAAAATTCAGATGCTTGGCTGATGCTGACTCATTTTTTTTCTTCATGAAAAATAAGGTTGTTAGTGTTGTGTATAAAACTTGGTAGACTCCAAATACCTTAAACTGATTGGCCAAAAAGGCCACTCTCTGATTGGTTAATGAAGAGCCGTTCTGATTGGCCCACCGGACGGCGGGAATACACTGTCATTGGCCACAAGCCGCTATAAGAAGGGCTGCCGCAGCTTGGGAAAACGTTCCAGTTACCAGTTGCTTTACTGTTTAATAAAGAACTGTTTGTTGGAACCTGGTCTCGTGCGCCTTATTTCCAAATGGAACACTGGCAATGAGGGTGGGATTGTCGTAGAAGAGCGAGACTGAAGCACGCGGCAACCAGAACCAAGCAAGAGAGATGGCCAGTAACAATGCTCCGCCTGCACCATTCAACCCTGATGAGGAAGATTGGGAGTTGTACATCGATTGCTTTCTAATGTTTTTAGAAAGCAACGAACTCCAGGAGATATCTGACCAGAGGAAGAGGGCTGTCTTCCTCACACACTGCGGACCAGCAATTTTTAAAATGGCAAAGGCGCTAGTCAAGCCAAGGGACATTAAACAGATGACTTGGCCTGAGCTGAACAGAATGCTCCGAGTACATTATGCGCCTATGGTTTCAAACTTGATAAAAAGGCACAAGTTCTACAGAAGAGACCAAAAAGAAGATGAGAGCGTCAGAGATTTTGTATCAGCCCTGAGACACATCGGAGAAGCCTGTGAGTTCCAGAACATGGACGAGGCCATGAGGGACCGCGTGGTTCTCGGATTGAGGGACGTTACACTCCAGGGTAAGTTGCTAAATAGACCGAACATCACTGTGGCCGAGGCCATTGCAGAAGCCACCGCCACTGAAGTAGCAAAGAAATCCACAGCCACTATGTGCCAGATGAATTCAATTCTGGATCCACCGAATCAACCCAGAGAAAAGAAGGTGGAGGGAAGCAAGAAACAGCCCACAGCGACCGCCCACTATGAAGATCTTGACTCCCCGAGCGAGACTGATGACGACAATGAAGATGTCCATAGACTTCAATCAGACAAAAAAATGGCAGGAAAAAAGAAGCAGGCAGGAATTCCAGGGAATTCCGGATGCAGAGGTAACCACCCGTGATCTGAATGCAGGTTCCTAGATGCAATCTTCAGAGCTTGTAACAAATGGGGGCACATCAAAAGGGTCTGCCGAAACAAAAAGAGCTATAATCCTAAAAGACACGGCAGCACCCCCACCAGAAATGAAGAGAGACAAGCTGGAAGCAGATGGAACCGAGATAGTAGAAACAAAAGAACGAGCGACAGAGAGGAAACGCACCAGACGATAACAATAGGAAATGCCAGGGCAGCAAACGTAAAAAAGGTCCGGATAGAGGTGAACATCGAAGGGAAGCCCTGTGAGATGGAAGTCGACTCTGGATCCTTTTTGTCCATGGTATCTTGGAACACCATCCAACGCCTGATACCGAACATCAAACAAAGAGAACTTGAAAAGCAAAAGCTGATTTTAAAGGACTACCAAGGAAATCGAATCCCGGTAGTGGGCCTTGGACATTTCCTCTTTGAGTTTAAAAACCACGCTGAACTGCTGCCTCTGACAATCATCGACTGTGATCGACCTAGCCTGCTGGGAATTGAATGGTTTGCGCCCCTGGGAATCGGGATGACCAGGATCAACAGCATCGTTGCAGCCAACTGGGAAGAGAGCCTATTGAAAGACTTCTGGGATGTTTTCGATGGGACTCTAGGCAAGTACAAAGGGACCCCAATATCATTTAGCCTAGACCCAAAAATAGCCTCTATCCGGCTCAAAGTCAGACGCGTCCCTTTTGCCTTAAAACCAAAAATTGATGAACAACTAAACAAACTAAGAGCACAAGGGGTGTTAGAGCCAATCGACCATGCCACGTGGGAAACACCCATTATGACTCCTGTCAAACCAGATGGGTCAGTGCGCATCTGTGGAGACTAGAAGGCAACCCTAAATCATGTACTCCAAAAAAACACATACCCAGTACCAGTAGTACAACACTTATTGCACTCCCTAGGAGGTGGAATTTTTTTTGCGAAGCTTGATCTCGCACAAGCGTATCAACAACTACCAGTTGATCCTGCAACCACTGAGGCACAGACCAAAGTTACACACAGAGGGGCATTCAAGTGCAACCAACTTCAATTTGGTGTTAGCGATGCCCCAGGCGTTTTCCAAAGCCTCATGGAGCGCCTTCTAAACGGAATCAAAGGGGTCGTCCCTTATTTTGATGATGTACTAGTGTCAGCAAAAAACACAACCCAACTAGAAAGTAGACTAAAAGAGGTATTGCGAAGATTCAGAAATGCAGGCCTTAAAGCAAAGCGAGAAAAATGAAACCTAGCTATTGACCAGGTCAAATTTCTAGGCTATCTCATAGATGAGCAAGGAATACACCCCACCAAAAAGAAGATAAAGGCAATCAGAGACTCACCTAGACCTAGAAATAAAACTGACTTGCAAGCATTCCGAGGTCTCATAAATTTTTACAATGTGTTCCTACCCCAAAAAGAAACCGGAGCTGAACCCTTACATCGGTTGCTAGACAAAACAATTATCTGGAAATGGGGCAATTGGGAACAAGCAGCATTTCAGAAAATCAAGGATTTATTAACGTCTAACACCATTTTGTTCCAATATAGCAATACCCTGCCTTTGACAGTCACCTGTGATGCATCGCCTTTTGGAATCGGCGCCATCCTGAGCCACAAGTTACCAGACGGCAGAGAGGCACCGATCACCTTCTATTCAAAAACACAATCTAAATCAGAGAGAAATTACAGCCAACTTGACCAAGAAGCCCTCGCAATCATAGCCAGAGTCAAAAGATTCCATGAGTATCTTTATGGCAGAACTTTTTCAATCATCACTGATCACAAACCCCTGCTATGGATTCTAGCAGGAAACAAACCAACCCTGAACATTCTGTCCTCTAGAATGACAAGGTGGTCTGAATTCCTCGCTGCCTATAACTATACACTGATCCACCACCCAGGGAAGACCATCACCCATGCAGACGCCTTGAGCCGTTCCCCGCTATCCATAATGGAAGATGACCCAGCTCCCACAGTCTCCACGCTCCAAATCGAGGCCTGGATGAATCTCCACTAACTGCAGTGGACATCGCAAAAGCCACCGTGAAAGACCCGCTGACAGCTCACATTCTGCATTGGGTAGGTCAGGGCTGGCCGGACGAAAACAAAACCAAGACTTTTAAACCATTTTGCACCTGACAGACTGAACTGTCTATCGAAAAAGGCTGTATTTTGTGGGAGGACAGGTTGGTAATCCCTGAAAAACTACAGAAGAAAGTACTGTGCATGTTGCACGAGGGGCACCCGGGCATAGTTAAGATGAAAGCCCTGGCCAGGAGTTACGTATGGTGGCCAGGGTTGGACAAAGACATTGAACATTGGGTGGCAACATGCCATGACTGCCAAAAATTGAGGCCTACCCCCCCACTGGCACCAGTCAGGGAATGGGAAACTCCCCGAAGCCCATGGTCGAGACTGCATATTGACTTTGCTGGGCCAACAAAAGGCAACAACTTTTTGGTAGTCATGGATGCCTACTCGAACTCGTTGGAAGTCCTACTTATGGCATCCACGACCACCAAGGCAGTAATGAAGCAGTTAGACAAACTGCTACACATGGACTGCCTGATGTGTTAGTATCGGACAATGGGCCCCAATTTACTGCTTTGGCATTCGAGCAGTACTTAGTTGCACAGGGCATCCGACATGCCTTAACAGTACCGGCTCGTCCGGCTGCCAATGGCAGGGCTGAACGCATGGTTTGGTACACTAAAGAGGGCCTAGAAAGAATAGACAAGGGGGATGTTCAAGAAAAGCTAAACAGATTGTTAACCATGCAACATATTACCCCTAGCAGCACCACCAACAAGAGCCCAGCAGAACTCCTCATGGATAGGAAATTGCACTCCTACCTCGACAGACTGCACCCCACCTATACCTGGGACAAACCCCCTGACTCATCCAGCAAATATTGCTCATTCGAGATAGGCGATCTGGTTTATGTTAAAAACCTTACCGGGGACCCGTTATGGCTTCCAGCCACAATCACCCAAATCACAGGCACCCAGTCTTACCGACTCGTGTTGGACGACGGAAGAGCATGGAAGTGGCACATCGACCAGCTTCACTCTCGCACCATAGAACGCAGCACCACACCAGTCCCGCAAATAAACGACCCAACAACAACCGAGGAAGGGGGGGGAATACAAAATAATAAAAAAGGGAGAGACGAACCTCCCATAACACAACAAACACTACACAAAGATACCCAAATGAACCAAAAAGAGCACTCACAATTAGATGACCTCCAAAAAAGAAGTCCAGGAGCAGAAGAACAAGGCAAGGCCTTCCTGGAAGGAGACAGCCAGGCCAGCTCAACCAGCCTGGACGAACCAGGAGGGAGTGGCGGAGCCACCTCAACCAGCCCGAGAGACTCAGGCGGGAGCGGCAAAGCTGACTCACCCTTCCAGGAGGTTCCATGGAGAAGGCACAGAGAGAAAGCGATCCTGTCCGAACCATTTGAGGACCACGCCGAGACTGAGCTGCGCAGGTCAACCAGGACTCGAAAAAGCCCCACCTACCTGCGTGACTACGTGATGCACGTTGGATGAAACCAAGGGGGGAGGGGTGTTGTGTATAGAACTTGGTAGACTCTAAATACCTTAAACTGATTGCCCAAAAAGGCCACTCTCGGATTGGTTAATGAAGAGCCATTCCGATTGGCCCGCTGGATGGCAGGAATACTTGAAGTACTGTCATTGGCCACAAGCTGCTATAAGAAGGGCTGCCACGGCTTGGGAAAACGTTCCGGTTACCAGTTGCTTTACTGTTTAATAAAGAACTGTTTGTTGGAACCCGGTCTCACGCGCCTTATTTCCAAACGGAACAGTTATGATAGAGCAGAGATCTCCAAACTTGGCAACTTTAAGACTAGTGGACTTCAACTCTCAGAATTCTCCAGCCAGCATAGCATAGCTGGAATAGCAGTTTGGAGACCTCTGGGATAGAGGAAAATACAGGAATTCTAAAAGATTGCAAAATGAAACAGTTCCTGTTACAATTATGAAGTGAAAAAATAGTATGGTCTTTCCCAAACAAATGGTAATTATGGAAGGACAAAGAAGAAATAAAAACCTTAGATGCATGAGGGTTTTTTTCTTCTTGCTGTTTATACAATTGGAAAAAACAAGAAATATAACTGGATTACAGACTTGGTAACTAATAAAATAATCTTTAATGTGCATAACACGATTTCCTTTTTGTGAATGATAAATGTTTACATGGGCGAGGAAAAAAAGCCACTGAAATAATGAACGCACTGCAAGACATCTTGGTTTATCAAACCATGACATAAAGAATTTTTTATGTAGCACATCAAATTTCTATTGTGAAGATGCATTCTGATATTTAAGAGACATTAATAAATAATGGATGTTCCCTCCATTCCAAATTAATGAGTTAGAATGAAGTTTCTTTGCACATTGCTTTAAAAGAGTAATAGGAAACATGATAAAAATATTCATATTTATATCTTATAAGTTAGCTCTTTTAACAGTTTTAGAAGAAACAAGCTCTTGCACACTTTTTAATGTAAGCAAAGGGTCATTCTCCTTGGGTCAAGGGCACTGTTATAACTGAAGCTAAAAAGCAGAATGAAAAAAAATGCAAAAGGGTAAACCTTAGCTGCTAAATATAGCAGAAAAATATTAATATGCAATTCTTCAAAGACCACATTCCTGTCTCTAGGGTTTCCTTTCCACGGTTTTTTATGATATGGATGAAAGACATATTTTGGCTCAATGTTTATGGAAATTCTCAGTTATCCAGGTCATAGTTGTGTCAAAAGTGGTTTTTTGTATTATTTTTAAAGGCAGCTAGATTGATTTTTTTGAGGAAAAACAAGATGTTCTGCTTCCTATCTTGGAAGCTTCATCAGGATTTTAGCTCAAGAATTAAAGTGGATTTCATGTTTAATTGGAAAGACCCTATTATTGTATCTTTCTATTTATAGCACAGTAGATTAAAACCTTTCCTCCATTTTCCATCCCTTAGATACCTCCCTCCTCACATACATACCCAAAAAAACCCTTGCCAGTAATTGTCTATTGAAACTGTTCCCATTTATACCAGTAGAATACAATTTGAAACCTGAAATTTTTGGGGTTGGAGGAGCAGAATTGTCCCAGGCTAGGTAAAAGCATGATGGATGTGGGAGATTTCTTGCTTGCCCCCCTATCCCCAATGTGTCCCTTCAACTGGCCCTCATTGGGATTCCAACTGACAGCAACGGATAGTAATGAAATTCTGCTTGCAACACAGAAAGTCATTTTTCAGGAGTAGATTCTAATTTTGCCCATCTGCCAGATTGCAAAATTATGCTTTAACTATTCTCCATTGATCTTGTGTGGTGTGGGGGGGAAATAATTTTTATCCATCTAGCTGTTGATTGAAAAATATTTTTTCTTGTCGAAACCTAAGGAGAGAAAATGGAGCTCAGGGGAAAAGGTGCTTCGAAAAATTGAATGAGTCAGATAGAGAACCTACCTATGGGCCAGAGATTTTTCATACCTGAGTAATAATCAAAGAGCAATTATGAAATCATTCTTAGGAAAAATAGGGTTAGCATATTAGATCTTAAATTAACTGACTATTGGAGTTTTACTGTACTTTTGAAGTATACAAAATAATAAGAATACAGAAAAACAAAGAGTTGGAAGGGAGCTTAGAGGTCATATAGTCCAACCCACTGCTCAATCCAACCCCCCGAACAAGTAAGAGACCCTATACCATTTCTTACAAATGGCTGTCCAGTCTCTTTTTAAAAGCTTCCAGTGTTGGAGTAGCTGCACTGTGTATTGTTTATAACAGAACATTCTTGTAATTGTTATTTAAAAGAAGTGTGCTAATCTCAAGTCACAAGCACATATGGAATGCCCTATTAAAAATTCTATATGACCTGGTGCTCTAGATGGGACAGAACAGCTGCATCTGGCCTCCTTCTGGCTACAGGCCTGCTTCTTAAAGACCAGATGGAAGTCAAGGAAAAAAAGCTACTGGATTTAGAGACATAAAACAGGAGATATTAATAGTCAGCATTTAAAGCTATGGCACATCCATATATTTTCTGCACTCATCAGCTGGGATAATTACACCTCTGCACAATTGGTGTGACAATTTAATTCCTTCCTATGTTAAACTTTTATTTTTACATTGAAGAATTTTATTTAGGACAATCAGGAAGTGGGAAATGATATTTGAAGCAACTTCAGCACAAAAAAAAGACACGATCAAAGACACACAAATATATGACTAAGAATTCTGAAATAATCTATTTTTCAAAGAATATAATGAGAAGATGCCTTTAGTCACTCTTGTTTGGGATTGGTGCTTGGTGAGTTTTTTTTCTTTTCTCCATTATGTGCTTTTATTTTGTCCTTTTGTTAAATTATTTGCATCTTTCTAAAATAAACTAATCATTTCCCCCTATATACAAATGCATACCCAAACATACTTTAGTGCAATTAGATGAATGATGAGGATCCTACAGCAACACTGCTAAAGATTAATCTAAACCAAAGTTCCTCAACCTTGGGAACTTTAAACATGCCAGCTGGGGAATTCTGGAAGTTGAAGTCCACACATCTTAAAAGTTTTCAAGGCTGAGAAACATTGACCTAAATACTAAATGATCCCCATGTTCATCTGTGAGCAGCTGGAAGACATCCTGGAAAGACAAGTTGTACTTTTCCCTTTTATGATGAATAGCAAAATAAGCTTTTGTTGAACTAAAAAAACTATGTGATATGTAAAGAGGTCAACTTGTAGGGTAGAGCTTCTTCTTATGCTACCAGACTGTTCAGTAAACAAAGTAATATTCACACAAATACCCTTTTAACATTTCAGGATGAGCATGTTTACAAACATTAAAGAGATCCTTGGAATGAGAGAGATCCTTGTGTCAACATGCAGCACTTTTTTCCTGATATCTCACAGCAGAATCTGTGTTTTACCCAATTCTTCCACAATCCATAATTAGGACAGATTGCGGGATGCCTGGGAAAGGAAGGAAGAAGGTAACTGTGGGAAAGTCAACCAACACTTTATCTCATGGATTGCAACAGAGTTGTGGTGGAGGGAGATCGGAAATTGCATTTGAAAGTATTCAGAGACTCCACTTTAATTAACTCCCAAGAAAGAAAGGTGGGAAATTCCAGTTACAGTTTCCAAGATTCTGTTTTTATATGAGACTAGCATTACAGATACCTTGCTGATATTTGAGGAGTTATTACTTCCCTTGGGCTTGCCAGCCATGTGGGGTTTGACACCGATGCTCAGAATTGTGAATTTGAGAATTGTTTTTTTTTGGAGGGGAAATTGATGTTCATGTAATAACTTTCTAAGATATCAGGAAACAGAGGAACCCCATTATCCTTCTGAAATTTAAAATATACTTTGATACCATCATGTAATCAAAACAGTCTCTCAAGTATTGAGAGTATGCAGTCTTTCCCGTAGACCAGGCTATCAAACTCGCGGCCCATGGGCCAGATGTGTGACATGCTGGCCATGTCCATGCCTGGTTTACTGAAGAAAAATTGTGGCATGTCATGTGACACTGCCATGACGACATGGGTTGGGCACCCCTGCCATAGACACACCAAAATTGTGGAAATCTCTTCTTTCATAAGAGGCTTGTTTTATGCACAATCTTTCTCTTTAGCAAGGTTTAGTTTTTACCAGAAGGTGAGGATAAATCAGCCCCCTGACTTCCTTAAAAAACTTCCTTAATAGTTTAGGAAACTTTCAGAATTCACAGTGCACACTGGTTTCTTTACTTGAAAAATTGAAATTTGTGTGACATCAATCTTCAAGCCGTTCTTTTAAAATATAATTTTGAGCTATTTTATCATGTTTTGCCCTCCTGTAGCCATTTGTCTCAAGGTCAGAAGGAAGTCATTGGTAATCGCCCAGCAACTGTGAGGTGGAAGCAGATAAAAAACCACCAAAAGATTCGTTGATCCAAGGAAAACAAAGTTTTATTCACATGTCTGCAGAGACGGGTTCCCTCAGGCATTGAAGGAACCCAGAGCAAAATTCAGACAGCATTTTTATACCCTAACTGTCCGCCCCCTCGTACGAGGGCTTGGCTCACATTCTTTCTGTTTTCAAATTGACACATACATTTCGAAGGTTTATGCTGGCTCCCTATCTAGCAAAGGCAGTTACACGGTTTCTGACACCTCAGCACTTTATTACAATTCCTCATTGTTCTAGCCTCATCTTGTTTTTTTTCTCTTGTGCACAAACTGGAACACTTTCTTATTTAGCAGAGCTACTGAGTTTGAGACACACTTCCTTATTCAATTCAATGGGCCATCCAACATGACTTCGGTTCTGCTCACAATCCCCCCTTTTTCTTTTTCCACTCTTGTCTCAAACTCAAGTAGCAGATCCTCTGCTTCTTTCAGAGTGATTTCTCTCTGATACATCATTAGAGGTTCTGCTTCCTGCTTCTTCTCAAATCTTGAACCCAAAGATTTCCCTATCTTTCCACATGTTGTTATTGAACCAGGGAGACACTGAACACAACAACACAACAATACGCAGCATATAATAATCAATATAATTCCCATGATGGTAGATCTAAACCAAGTGGAACTGGGAAGCCAAGACCATATTGCTCCCCACAGGTCTGGCAATGAGGAGTCACCTCTTTGTGATAATGGATTAGAATGAATACGTTCTTCCATTACTTTTACTGTCTTTGTAATATTGGGTTGGAAATCATGGATGTATACACAGCAATGTGAATGAATCAGAGCACACACACACCCTTTTGTAGCTAATACAATGTCTAAAGCATACCTATTTTGTAGAACAACCTGTCTTACTTCAGAAAGCTTGGTGTTGATTTTAATATTCTTTATTGTGTCATTGAACATTGTTACCGTGAATTTATTTAGAATATGTATATCTCGGTAGTTCATGGCTACTCCCAATGGTGTTATTATACCACGGGAGATTTGGGTCCAGAGTCTCTGGGTAAGGCCAGATTGTGAGTCTCTCTTATTACGTATCCAGCCTTGGGGAAGGCCATCAAGTTTATATATCACCGGTATCACATACCTGATTGTACATGTGCCACTCCAGTAAGGTGGCATCTCCCTGTATGCATATTTCCCCCACAATACCCACCTAAGGTTTTCCATAGCAAAGGTCTGTTGTGATGTTCGGGTCCCATTGATCATTTCCTCAAAATGCATACACATCTGATATTGATCTTGATTAAAATAATCTAATTTATGATAACTCTTGGTATAGCTATGGTTACTACAGGATGATGGCATATCAAAAGTCTTATTACATTTTTTCCAGTCTCCTAAATGGAGCCCTCTAGTTTCATTTCTCCTAAAACACACATTCGCCGTTTCCCTTAAATGAACAAAAATCCTTCCTGTTATATTTCGTTCTACACCATATTTTTCTGTCCCGTGCCCCTGTGGTCTTAGTCTGTTCTGATCAAATGGAATTGCATGTAAAATTAATCCTTCACCTGTTCTTCCTGGCATGTGCATGCATAACCAGCAATTGGTGATGTTCAAGGAATGTGAGACCTTCTTGAGATCCTTTATGAACACATTGTCATCCCACAAGTCCGTTCCCAAGTCACCTGCAGGTCCAACATATTGTGAACTTCTTTGATGTATTAGTGTAAATATAGTTGCAACAAATAGTCCTTTCCAGAGTTCAGCCGACATCTCCATGGTGGTTTCTGCTGGCTATTTCTTCAAGGTTACCTTTAGAGGCTGACCATCCACTGGGATTGCCTTCCAAGGTTTCTCAGGTTCCGGTGCTTTCTTGACTCTGTTGTAATGCGTCCAGCCTCCTTCCCGAGTACGGACTGCAGATTCAGTCATCAGTAGCACCTGGTACGGACCTTCCCAGCTAGGTTGCAGCTTTTCACTTCTCCAAGTCTTTATCAGGACCCAGTCTCCAGCCTCGTGTGGGTGTTGGCTACCAGCCAAAGGTGGTTGTTGCACCAACAGTCCCTGTTTGTGAAGAGAAAGCAAAGACCGAGACAGTGCCAGCAAATATTTCCGAAGGAACAAGTCCCTGAACTCTGGTATGGGATTGCCTAGTTTGACCAAATAGGGTCTCCCCATCAGCATTTCAAAGGGAGAAACCCTTGTGTCTTTCCTTGGACAAGTTCTGATCCTGAGAAGAGCTAAAGGAAGATTCTTTGTCCATGGCAAGCCATTTTCAAGTTGTAGTTTGGTCAAGTGTTTCTTCAATTCCCCGTTCGCTTTTTCAATTTTTCCACTGGATTCAGGATGCCATGGCATGTGTAATTCCCATTTCACCCCCACCACCTCCATTACCCTTTGCAGAACCTTTTGGGTGAAATGAGTTCCTCTGTTTGAATCTATTGCTTCCATCATTCCATATCGTGGGATAATCTGTTCTAGTAAGATCTTGGTTACTGTGGGAGCTGTGGCTCTTCTAGTGGGATAAGTCTCTACCCACCCCATTAGTTGATCTTTGATCACAAGCAGGTATTTCCAACCCCCCTTTTCTGGCAACTCAGTGAAATCAATTTGTGCTCTCTGAAAAGGCCAACCCACTAGGGGTTGCCCTCCCATCTCTTTCTTGCGTGCCGCTTTCTTATTTACTTTCAAACAAATCAAATATTTCCAGCAGATGCTCTGAGCTACCGTCCACATCCTCAGACTCCAATAATGAGGTTTAACGGACATGACCAAGACCTCTGTTCCCCGATGTCCTCCTTCATGAACTTTCTCCAATATTCCCCTCATGACAATGGGTGACACCACCTTGACTCCCTCCGACATCTTCCATCCCTCTGGGGTTTTGACACATCCCTCTTTCTCCAACTCCAACTTTTCCTTTTTCTCTGGCTCCCATTCCTCCCTCTCGTCCTCCTTTTCCAATATTGGTATAGATACCATTACCAACTCTATCTCCCCTGCAGCTTCCTTCGCCCATTTGTCCGCCCATCGGCTTCCCACAACCTCCGGTGTGTTCCCCTTCTGATGTGTGTTCACATGCACAATTGATACTCGGCTGGGGAGTTGCAATGCTTGTTCTACTAACTGCACTTGCTCTATTTACTTCCCATCTGCCTTGATATACCCTCTTTCTTTCCAGATTTTCCCAAACGTGTGCACCACCCCCCATGCATACTTGGAATCAGTCCAAATCGTTACTTCCATCCCCTCAGCCAATTCCAAGGCTCTGGTCAGGGCAAGCAATTCACATTTCTGGGCTGACGAAGCAGCTGGGAGTGACCCTTTCTCTATTACCTCACCTTCCCCGGTTACTATTGCAAACCCAGATTTTCGCTTTCCATTTTCCACCCTGTTAGATCCATCTATAAACCACCTCTCTCCCTTCTCCAATGGAGTCTCTTCCAAGTCCTCTTTAACCTTCGTCATGAGATCCACTTACAATAGACAATCATGGTCTTCCGGTTCCCACGCCTGCCTTCTCCCCTCCAAGAATTCTGCTGGATTTAGATTCTTGTCTGTTCCTATTACCACATCAGGACTGGTTCTCAAAATGTTTTCATACTTCAATATTCTCCCTTCGATCACCCAAGTGGTAGCCAGCTGGCTCAACACTGAGTTGACCTGATGAGGCGAATGCACCACCAAAGCTCCCCCAAAGGTTAACTTTTTGCTCTCCACTGCCAACATCACTGTTGCTGCCACAGCCTGAACACAAATTGGCCATCTTTTCACAACTGGCTCCAAACCCTTGCTTAGGAAGGCTACCGGATGGTACTGCCCCACCCTCTTTTGGGCAAGGACTCCAACTGCTGTTCCCTGAGCCACCGCCACATACAAATGAAACAGTAATTTCAGGTTTGGCAAGGCTAAAACTGGAGCGGTTGACAAAGCCTTCTTCAGCTCTTCCCACCTTTTACTATCTCCCTCCTTACATTCTATGTGCTCTCCTTTTCCAGGCAACTTTCTATGCAAAAACTGTGCCAACACTGTGAATTGGTCTACCCAGATTCTGCAATACCCCAATAATCCCAACGCTTTCCGCACCTCTGTCTTGTTCCTGGGAGGAGCCAAGCTC
This sequence comes from Laticauda colubrina, assembly GCA_015471245.1. NCBI lineage: Eukaryota > Metazoa > Chordata > Lepidosauria > Squamata > Elapidae > Laticauda > Laticauda colubrina. Next base: position 5,170 of record BLBF01020337.1, on the reverse strand, counting down.
ATGATCCCCTTCACCTCCTGCCCACACATCTGATGATATCTTCTCCTCATCTTCTGTTGTTAACATACACATGCGAACTTCTTTTCTTCCATCTCATAATTCTATTCCAAAAACATCCAACAAGTCTCTTCCTAGCAAGTTCACCCCTGAATCCGGAATATATAATATTTCGGTTTCAATAACCACATCATTCAATTCCAATCTCACCTCTTCCAAAATCTTGATGTCTCGGGATTTCCCACTCATCCCAACCACCTTTAAAGTCTGCTTTTACCTGCATGCTCCCTCTACCGGATCGCATACAGATGTCCGACTTGCGCCGGTGTCGATCAGGAACAGCCGTTCTCGATGGTCAGGACCCACTAACACATTTACCAATGGCTCCCCACGGGTCCCCCTTGGGGAGCCAGAACCTCCCTAATCGTATAGGGCATAGCTTCGTTCCTCTGGGGTTTTGGGACATTCACGCGCAAAATGTCCCTCTTTCCCGCATCCGAAGCAAGTTCTACTCTGGGACGGCCGTTGGAATCGACCGCCTCGATTGCCCTCTGGACCTCCTCGCCTAACCGGGGGTCTCCACTCCCTGCTGGGAGATCTTTCATCTCTCCACCTTGGCCTCGGATCTGACATCTGGGTCTCCCTGTTTTTCCTAACTTCATTCTTGGCTGCCGTTTGCACAGCAGCTACCATCATCTGAGACTTCTGTTTGGTTTTAACTGAGTCTCGGTTCACAAAAACTTGTTGGGCTGCTCTCATCAAATCTGTCATGCCCAAATCAGTCCATCCCTCTGTCTTCTGGATCTTTTTCTGGATATCTGGCCATGCTTTGGTGACGAATTACATCTTCAGGAGAGTCTTGAAGGCAGGGGTTTCTGGCTCCACTCCGGAGTACTTGGTTTACCCTTCACGGAGCTAAGCACAGAAATCCCCTGGGGACTCATCCTTTCCTTGTGTTATTTCAAATGCTTTGGTCAAGTTTTTCCCTTGAGGGATGGCCAATTTAATTCCTTCAATGATCATGTGTTTCATATCTCTCATGTGCTCCCTATGAGCATCATCATTGATGTTCCAATTTGGATCAGCTATGGGGAACTTTTTGTCTGCAGCCACTGCTCCCTGTTGCCCTGCATGTCTCCTATCCCAGGCAGCCATTGCTGCCCTCCTAATGAGGTTCCTCTCTTCGGGGGTGAAAAGGTGTCCAAGAATATACATCAGTTCTTGGTATGTGTATTCATTGGGCCCCAGAAACAATTCCAACTGTTCCGCCCACTTCATGAGCATTCTCATGGAGTTTCGGAAGGGCCTTTTTCAGATCCCATAACTCAGCAGATTTTATGGGGACAGCCATGAAAACGGTGACTGGATTCCCCTGTGCATTCATGCTATTTGGGACTTCTCTGACTGGGAAGGCCGACATGGGATTGGCCGACCTTCCTCCTAGAGGCAAATTCTCTAGGTCCTTGTTTAATTGAGCCAGTTCCCTTCTGAGTCCTGGATATGCAGGTGGAGGTGGAGCCTGGATAACTGGAGCCGGCACGAACGGTGGTGCCAGGACTGCCAGAGCCAATGCCGGTGGACTCCCCATCCAGTCCTCAGTTTTGCTTTCCTCCGCCTTGCTGACAAACTGTCCTACTTCTGTTTCTGGTGGAACTGGATCTTCAAAGTGAACATGATACCATTCCTCCACATAGGGTATTTGCTCCTTCTCCGGTGTTTCACTATATACTCTTTCAACTGAGTTATCCAGTACGTGCTGGTATTCCCTTCGGGATCCCAGTGGTAAGGAAACTCAGGGTCTACTAGGGGATACTTCGGCCATCTATATTGGCATAGGTAGATCATTTTCTTTTTCTCTAGACTCCAAGTGTAAGTCCTCAGATGGGGCAACGACCATTGTTGTAGTAGTTGACCCAATGGGGAGTCAGTCGGAATCAGCCTTCTCGGGGTCTTTTCTATCTTAATACCCGTTCCCTCTTGGAACATCTCACACTTGCTTTGTCCCTTTCCCATTCTCCATGCTACCCGCCAACAATCTCCCAGAGATTCCCAACTCAGGGATTTACACTGTCCTCCAGCAGCCGCTGGATTCCCAGAGTTTAAGGACAGTATATCCCTTCTTCTATCCCGAAAGGTGACAAACTCACCTGATACACCCCTGGTCTCCCGGAGACGAAAGGAGTGTGGGCGTCCCCACTTCAGGTGATCAACGACACTCCCAGAGCATCAGGCCGGCTTCTCTCTCTCTGGTTTCCAAGGATCGTCTGCTGAGTGCAGTTACCACGGGATCCAACTGAGACAAGGGAGGGGCCCCTCTACAATGGGAGGCGGTGGCGCCACACTTACCCAGTTCCTTTTCTCCAGTCAAAATTCCATCGGGGCCCCACAACCAATTACCTGACATACTTTGTGATGTGCTTCTTGAATTTATTTTGAAACATGGCTCTCAGAATGATACACATATGCATATATGTTGAGAGAAGGCCAAATGAGACAAGAGTTCGCAAAGATCTCTTCTTAACTGCTGTGAAAAGTCTGAGGAAAATCTGTTCTAATAAACATAATCAATCAAGAATTCCTATTCCACCCAATCTCACTTCATGTGGCAACCAAGGTTGCCTCTCCTGGTTTCTCAACCCAATACTCGCTTTGTGGGACAAGGCAGGGCTTGTTCTTCTCTTATTTAACTTCTCCAAGAGGTCATTGGGTTAAGTGATCCAGCAGTTTGGGGCGAGCTAGAATTCACATACTGAAAACATTCAGCTTTTTATCTTCACTCTTTGGGCTGCCTGATGCCATAAATATCCCTTCCCAGAGTCTAGAGGTTGTAAGGGCCTGGATGGGGATCAATGGACCTTTGTTTAACCCAAGGAAGACTGAATGGCTTTGGGTGCTTTGGCTTTCTGGTGACTAAGCCCTAGATGGGATGGCACTGTCTGAGAGAGATATAATGTGCAATCTGGGGGGGTACTCTTGGAGTTTTGGATCCTGCTGGGAGTGCAAATGGTAGTTGTAGCTCAAAGGACTTTTGCACACCTTCAGCTTGTTGTACCCATTCCTGAACTGGGAGATTCTGCTCACTATCACTCGTCCTCCTGTCCCAAAGGTGCTTTTTCAGGAGGCAACTGGACTTTCCCATGGACGAGAAGCAAAATGTCTTCAAAGAAAAAACAAGAAAGTCCAGTTGCCTCCTGAAAAAGTATCTTCAGGACAACCATGACCTGGATGACTGAGAATCTCTACAGACTTTTAGCCAGAGGTGGGTGTTGTGTATAGAACTTGGTAGACTCTAAATATCTTAAACTGATTGGCCGAATAGGCCATTCTCGGATTGGTCAGTTAAGTGCCATTCCAATTGGCCCACCTGACGGCAGGAACACTTGAACAACTGTCATTGGCCACAAGCCACGAGCAAGCCGCTTTAAGAAGGACTGCCACGGCTTGGGTAAATGTTCTGTTACAAGTCACTATACTGTTTTAATAAAGAGCTGTTTGGTGGAACCCAGTCTCATGCACCTTATTTCCAAACGGAACACTGGCGACAAGGATGAGATCATCCTAGAAGAGCGAGACTAAAGCACGCAGTAACCAGAACCGAGCGACCAAGATGGCCAGTAACAATAAGCCACCCGCACCATTCAACCCAGCCAAAGAAGATTGGGAGTTGTACATTGACCGCTTTCTGATGCTCTTAGAAAGCAACGAGCTACAGGAGATAACTGACCAGAGGAAGAGAGCTGTATTCCTCATGAACTGTGGGCCAGCCGTTTTCAAAATGACCAAGGCGCTAGCTAAACTGAGAGACGTTAAGCAGATGGTATGGCCTGAACTGAACAGAATGCTACGAGCCCATAACACGCCTGTGGTCTCCAACCTGACCAAAAGGCACAAATTTTATAAACAAGAGCAACGGGAAGACGAGAGCATCGCGGATTTCGTAGCAGCCCTAAGACATATCAGAGGAGCCTGTGAGTTCCAAAACATGGATGAGGCCATAAGAGACCGCATGATCCTCGGATTGAAGGACGCTACACTCCAAAGCAAACTGCTAAACAGACCGAATATCACAGTGGCCGAGGCCATCGCAGAAGCCACTGCCACTGAAGCAGCAAAGAAATCCGCAGCCACTATGCGCCAGATGAACTCCATTCCAGATCCACTGAATCAACCCAGAGAAAAGAGGGCAGAAGGAAGCAAGAAACAGCCCACAGCGACCACCCACCATGAAGATCTCGACTCCCCAAGTGACACTGATGATGACAATGAAGACATACATAGGCTTTAGTCAGAAAGAAAATGGTGGGAAAAAGGAAGAAGCAGGTGAGAATTCCAGTGTGCTGGATGTGGAGGAAATCACCCGCATTCAGAATGCAGGTTCTTCGATGCCATTTGCAGATGTTGTGAAAAATGGGGGCACATTGCAAGGGTCTGCTGGAACAAAAAGAGCTATTGTCTAAAAAGATGCGGCAGCACTCCCCCCCCAGAAACGAAGAGAGACAAGCGGGAAGCAGATGGAGCTGAGAGTGCAGAAACCGGCGAACAAACGACAGAGAAAAAACATACCAAACAATAATCATCGGAAATGCCACAGCAGCAAATGCAAAAAAGGTCCGAATAAATGTGAAAATCGAAGGAAAGCCCTGTGAGATGGAAATAGACTCCGGATCATGCGGTATCTGCTATCCCGCATCAGATGGGCGTCTCATGACAGGGAGCGAAGGAGAGAGAAACGACAGGAGACGAAGTTCCTCGGGATGAGTGCGCCCAGAATGGCTGGGTACAAGCTCTTTTATTATGCTCATTCAAAAGGGGGTGATTGTTTATTCAGAACCTAGGTTAAGCCTAGGTCAGACGGAATATACAAATTTAACAATGACTCAAAAAACAGCAGGATATCAGGACAGACAGGATGGCAGGAATTATATTTGATCAGGATATTACTTCTTCACAAAGCTGCATGCCAGACAATGTAATCCCAAGTGAATAAACCATTTCTGCAAATGTTTGACTCCTTGTCTCTGTACGTGCCCTGTAAAAGGTCACTGAGAAGACAGAAGCTTAATGATTACACGTGAAATGATACAATGTTGAAATGTCTGAATGATCCATAGTTGCATTGATATACAATTGCAAACACATAAATGATACATAGTTACAACATCTCCTCTGTTTT
>BLBF01020336.1:0-13825 GCA_015471245.1 Laticauda colubrina | reverse complement strand
AGAAGCTCCAGCACCAGGAGCAGCACCAGCAGAAGCTCCAGCACCAGAAGAGCAAGCCCGAGTAGCAGAAGCCCCAGCAGAAGCAGAGTCAGGGCCAGGGGGTGGGATGGTGGCCCTGTCCCTCTTGCCAGGGCTGGCAGCAGATGGCAGAGGCTTTCTCTTCTTCCCCATGGTTGTTGGGTTGTTGGGTTGTCGGCTTGCTGGCTGGCTGGCTGGCTGGCTGGAGCTGTGTCTGGCAGCAGGTCTTTCCTCTGAATGGTGACCTGCTTGTGAGCTGCTTCCCTTTATATCCGCGGGGCTGATGCAATGCATCCTCCCCGCATGTGCAGTGAACGCTATGCATCCGCTAGCATCCCCTAGGCTTCCGCTAGGCTTCTGCTCTGCATCCGCTTCATCCGCTCGGCATCTGCTTGGCATCCTCTCTTTCCGCTGCGTGTCCGCTTCGCTGTGCTCCTTCAGAAGCCCTGCGGATGTGCCATCCGCTCCCATCCGCTTCCATCCGCTAGGCTTCCGTGGAGCATCCGCTTTCCATCCCCTCTACATCCTCCCCCCGTCCGTTCCTTTCCATTGTTGTCCGCTCTGCTTATGCAAATTCGGGGCACTTTTGAGAGCAGATAACAACGGATGGAACATTTTCTTATCCGCTGTGTCCTTTTTACAAACGTTTTGCATCCGTCGGCCAATGTGACAGGGCCTTAAGGTGTTATGGAAGACCAGGATGCTTCAAAAGCAGCCTTCAGCTCTTCTGCATTGTTCAGTCTCATGTTTCTCATCTTTCTCTTGGCAATGCTCCATAGATTCTCTTTGGGCTTCAGGTCAGGTGAGTTTGCTAGCCAATTAAGCACAATAATCCCACGGTCATTGAATCAGGTTTTGGTGCTTTTGGCACTGTAGGCAGATGCCAAGTCCTGCTGGAAAATGAAGCCAGCATCCCCATAAAGCTCGTCTGTGGAAGGAAGCATGAAGTGCTCCAAAATCTGCTGGTAGACGGCTGCGTTGATCCTGGACTTAATGAAGCACAGTGGACCAACACCAGCAGATGACATGGCTCCCCAAGTCAACACAGACTGTGGAAACTTCACACTGGATTTCAAGCATCTCGCAGTGTGTGCCTCTCCATTCTTCCTTCAGACTCTGGGTCCTTGGTTTCCAAATGAGATGCAAAAGTTGCTCTCATCAGAAAAGACGACTTTGGACCACTGAGCAACAGACCAGTTCTTTTTTTCTTTAGCCCAGGTAAGACGCTTCTGATGTTGTTTGTTGTTCAGGAGCGGCTTGACAAGAGGAATATGACATTTGAAGCCCATGTCCAGGATCCGTCTGTGTGTGGTGGCTCTTGATGCACTGACTCCAGCCTCAGTCCACTCCTTGTGAAAGTCCCCAACACTGTTTTGTGGCCTTTTCCTGATAATCCTCTCCAGACAGCAGTTATCCCTGCTGCTTGTGCACCTTTTTCTTCCACACTTTCCCCTTCCACATCACTTTCTATTAATGTGCATTTTGGGAACATCCAACTCCTTTTGCAATTACCTTTTGGGGCTTTCCTTCCTAATGGAGGATGCCAATGGTGGTTTTCTGCACAACTGTCAGGTCTGCAGTTTTTCCCATGATTGTGATTCCTACTGAACCAGACTGAGAGACCATTTAAAGGCTCAGGAATCCTTTGCAGGTGTTATGGCTTAATTAGCTGATAAGAGTGGGACACTTTGAGCCTGGAATATTGAACCTTTTCACAATATTCAAATTTTCTGAGATTGTGGATTTGGGTTTTTCATGAGCTGTAAGCCATAATCATCTCAATTATGACACATCATGGCTTGAACTATCTTGCTTTGCATGTAATGAATTACATTCTATCTCATGTATTAGTTTCACCTTTTAAGTTGCATTACTGAAATAAGTGAACTTTTGCACGATATTCTAATTTTTCGTGGTTCACCTGTAGGTAGTCTCCTTATAAAAAACTCAGGAAGGGAAAAACTAAGAGCTACTAATGCCAAGAGATTGAAATAGAAATTGCTTACTCACTCAATGCACTCTCAGAGCTATACTTACAGCATGTCACAGATAGTTCATGTGATCCAACATGCTATGAATCACTGTGGAATATCACTGGGTCAGGGTGTCATACAGACAACAAAATTTCAGAAACTTTTAAAAAAGGAAAGATAAGGCTTAATATTTTCTTCAAAATGAAGAAATTATATTTGTGACTTTTGCTCTCTTTTCACATTAATATTTGCAGTATTGGTTGGAAGATATTGGAATAATTGCATTAATCTTTCCAGATCATATATTAATGGACTAGTAAATATAATTTAGATTAGTCTACTATTCCAATCTCTTTCTACAACTAGCCAGTTAGCAGAATCAGTTACAGCTATGGCTAGGAATTATAGTAACTCATATATTCTTGAAGAACACCAACTGAGGAAGGGTAACATGAATGCTTCACAGAATGAAGTGCGTCAAATATCCCCAATTTGTTGCCTGCCTACATAATTATGTATTCACAGTTAATACTTGTCAGATTCTTGTTCAACATGAAGTGGATGGATAGTTCAGCTTCATGAAGTCTAGACAGAACTTTGCAATCATGTCTTCTTTGTAACTGCAAATAACTTCCTCTCTTTTCCCTGTCTGGCTTAGATTGAACCATTCAACCTAGATGCCATTGTGAAACCAAACAATGTATTTTGAAAAAATTCTATAAGAAACTGCTTGTTACAAATGCTTATATGGTTCCAGCTTCTCTTCAATACAAAATCACACATTTACAAAAAGGATACAGTCGCCTGACCTGAGAGAGTCACACCTGAAGAATTTAAATGAGGAACTTTCTCATGCTACAATAGCCGCCCAGTGAATTGTTAGTGAAAGATTTATAAAAAGAGCCACGCTGGTCCCAAGGAATCATTTACAAGCTGTGGAATAGCATTCATGTGAATCATCAGTTATCTGTGAAGCAGCCTAGACAGTTAGTTGCACCACATGCATTGAACACTCCAGTGTGTTGCCTGACTTGCCTCTGGCCATTATGTGGTATCAGCTACAGATCACTGATGATCCTTTATAAACGCCATAAATTCTCTTTATTGTCACCCTTGCAGAACTCAGAACTTTTCTTTGCTCCCCATTGCTTTAGCAATGTATAAAAGTCACATGAGAGCAGGTCTATTCCAGGGTGGGGAATAGGTATTTTCTTATTGGTCAAAGTACCTGCCAGGCACCTACCTCCTTGTCTATTTTAATTGCCTAGGCTGTGGAAAAGCCAAGGAATGCTGCTTTGCCCTCACAAAAAGTGGGCTTTCAGCTATAAGTAAACAGATTCCATCAGCAAACTCAGATTGACCTGAGGTAGAGAAAAGTACACTTTTATTTATTTGCCAATTATCTCACCATATATATTTCTCTTGAAGTACCCCACAATATTCCTCTCTCCCATTGTTGCAACTTATCAGGGAGTAAGCACCAGAAAAATGCATCAAATAACAGTGAATAAATGAATATTGGGGAAGATACCGTGTTTCTCATATAATAAGGCCAAGTCTTATCTTTTTTTGAGCCCCGAAAAAATGGCGAGGCCATCTTTCAGACCTGCCAACCCCTGATAAAGGAAAATCTGGAGACCCATGAAAAAAAATCTGGAGATTCTATAAAAAATAGTGAGATTCTATTTTTTTCCTGATCAAGATTAAACAAACCCCTTTTCCATCGAGGAAAGTCATTAACAGTTTATTTAAATGTTTTATTTGTGTTCCCTTGTTGTAAGAAGATGCAGCTTTCTTTCTTCTATTGAAAAATCACCACCTCTTTTCGCCATGTTTATACGATTGCGATCGCTTTCCTGCGCTGAACTTACAAAGACTACTGGGAAACTAGCCTCATTCCCAGGGTCTACTCCCCTTTCAAAATGACACACGAAGAAAAACGATTACCTTATATCCTCGCATATAAGCCGACCCCCAAATTTGAAAAAAAAAAAAAAAGTGTTTTAAATTCGTCGTGAGATTGAGGAGCCTTGTCGTGAGACCGTGAGAAATGACAAAAGATCATGAGACTCACAGCAGAACCGTGAGAGTTGGCAGGGCTGCATCTTTTCAGGGGTGACTTAATTCCCCCCCTTGCATCTTCGGGCGGGTGGGAGGCGACTTCGTACCGAGGTCAAGGCAGGCAGCATCATATCCAGGTGTGCAACAAAAGTACTTCCTAATGGCAAGCCCCCCCATTTCCCATTTCACATGTTTTAATATAGGCCTTAATTTGGGGGGAAGGGCTTAATTTCATTTCACGCCTATAAAACATGCTGGGACTTCCTATTGGGGGAGGCCGTATTGTTGGAGAAACAGGGTAGGAAAATGCTAGAAACGTGATTATTTTTCATGATTTACAAAGTCAAGTGAAAATAATCTATTTCACACTGGAAATTCTGGGTTATTAACAGCAACTGGCTGGCTTGCATCCTTTGTATTTAGCTCTTGATTTTCTTGGGGTTGAACAAAGATTGGATAAAGGGGCAGTCTGTGAGCTGTAGAACCAGAAGCATACATACAAGTGACATTAAAATAAAGACATCTGTGATCTCCAGTTAGTCAGGTTGATCGGACAAAACACAGATTGGATACATAGCGCTTTGGGAATTAGGTGCAGGCTGAACAACTAGTAGGGTAACAATTCTTTGTGTTATGATGATTGAGGGCCTATTGGATATGTTTGAGGATATGGGTATTGTTAGTCAATCTTTCCATCTGTTCTAGTTTCTTTTTGCTTTTATTATTTATTTGTTTTTAATGTTGTGTTTTTCTACTTTGTTTGATTTTACTGTACAATGCCCAGAGTCAGTTTGAAGTTGGCCAGACTAAAATTTAATTAAATTGCATCAGTTTCTCTCGCAAAGTGACTTAAGGTATAAAAAGTATAAGAATATTAATATAGAAGTTTAATTTCAGATCTTAACAGGGGTATTCAGGCATGCTGGACATTATATTTTGCAATGTAGCATTCCCCAGCATTATGTGCACCAGATGTGCTCAGCTATCAAATGAAGAGCACCAGATTAGAGAAAAATATGCTAATAAAATTTTTTATCAAACATTATTATGCATCTTTTTTCTTCTTCATGTACTATATATCCTAGAAAACTACAAGAGAAATATCAAATGAATATATGTGGTAACTAAAATTCTGACAAAATATTGAGCAATTACACAGACTTTTGCCCTGTTGTAGTACATCGATTTATCAACTTTATTTTAAAAATACATTGCATAACATGTGCTCATGCACAATTAATGCACAAATCTTTTGAACACTGAAGATATTTACTGACTGCCACCTCACCTAGTTGTCTGGACTCTTTCCCAAGATAATCAGAAAGTTTTTGTGCTCACAAAAGAGCACAAAGTGCTGGAAAATGAGTAACTTTATATTGTATTGTAAGGCTCCAATACTTCCAATAACTTTGAAAAGGAACAGGGGAAGTATTATTATAAATGTATCACAAATGGATACATTTGTGAGTGGTCTATTTATAGCTACCCATCATAATCACATTTAAGATTTAAGCCAGAATTTGCCCAGTATCCACTCTTAATATAAGCTCTGAAGCAGAAAAAAGTGGGTTGAGGGCACAATTACCCAGTCTACTGTTTGATGTGTTAAACTACAATAGACTCCCTTTTTGGGGTCCCACAATCCATTAATTTAAGGTAGAGTTCAGGCAACTGGATGGAGCTGAGCATATACTGCCCGGATGCCCTTCCTGATACCACACCCAGTTTGCAACACATTTTTTCTTGGTGCCCTAGAAGAGAAACATCTGCTACTACATAGGATTGAACGTTCTGAGTGGGAGGCAAGCATCTTCACCATTAGACCACCACACTGTTCAATGTGGTAAACTGCAGTAAAGTAATACATTCTCATCTTTGTATATAGAGTATCATGAAAGGACCACAGGTTTATCATTCCCTAGAAAAGCTGGCTCTCTGGGCAAGACATCTTGCAGAAGATAAATCCAGACAATGAGCTTGCTTTCCCTCCTTGCATCATCATTGTTTAATTAAATTATTTTCTGTTCAAATTCACTTAGGCCAACACCTTACCTGACAGCTTCCTGCCAAGCAGGGCTCAGAGGCTGCCCTGTTGTGATGACAAAATCTCCATAGCAACGGGGTATTTGCTGGAGTGACGTGGCTGCTGCATTTGCCTATCAGGGAAATTGATTTGAAAGTGAATCTATAAATATTGCAGTTACCTAGCTGGCCTGCTAAACATCTTTCTTTGGTTGACAGAATAGAGATTACCTTTCTTGGCTTCACTATCGTTTCCAAAGAAATCAGCAGGAAGGGCTTTTCTGTAGCATTTTTTCTTCAGCCAAAAGATTTAATGTCAAGTTATCTGAGGGTGAAAAATAGTTGCTGCTTATCTCCCTCTGGATTGTTCTTCCATTCTTTGAGTTATGCCTTGCTTTGCATTGAAACAATTTCCTTGCCTAATGCTTCATAATGGTGTGTTCAGTAGTTGGGTGACAAATATGAGAAAAGTACAATTTTAACTAACAGGCTATTTCTGGCATCTTCTCAAAACTTAAACCAACCAGTTTAGATCATACAATGGAGAAATAGTTAATGATTATTTATCCCTGTGATCTTCTCATGTAAATCACAGAAAGAGTTAGGATAAAGGCTCGCTGAATGTTTGTGTTTGTGTTCCATGAACTATTAACCAAGAGTCTGAAGCAATGTTCCTCAACCCTGACAACTCTTAAGATTGTATGGACTTCAGCTCGCAGAATTAAGCATGGCTGGCTGGGGAATTCTGGGAGTTGAAATCCATACATCTTAAAGTTACCATTGAAAACCACTGGTCTGGAGAGATGCTTGAAAATAGTGATCCAGGCCTTAAAATATGCACAGTTCTAGGAAACATAAATTACAGTCCTTGTTATCTCAAGATAATGGTTGAATTCATAGGAGATACTTGGGTATATTGTACTACACTGTAGCCTTAAACTGCTTGACTCCCTATGAAATGTGGTTAGAAATAAAGCTGGCTCAGCAAATACCTTTCTGGAGTTTAGTACCACCCTCCAGAACAATGGCCAGATGTTCTGCCAAATTGCATGGACTTCACTTGATTGGTGGATTCCCCAGCTTAAAAAAAAAATCTTTCCCACCTGTACTGGTAAAGCATGCATCAATGGTTTTCTTATGGATGGGCAAAATTTCAGGACATATGATTTTCATTGGACAGGTAGAAGGAGAAGGGAGAAAAAAAGAGGCAGACCACTAAAAGGTCCTTTCCGAAGGCACTCTGGGACAAGATGGCTATGGAGGCAACAACTGTGACTAAAAGGGACGAGGCCACTCGGAAGTGTTTGTATTCCATGAAAGGAAGCAAATCAGATAGCACTTCTTTTGCTGACACAAGCTGGGGGGAAAGGGTGATTTCTGGTGGTTTGGAATAAATAGAAAAATAGCTTTATGTGTTCCTGCTTTCATAAAACTGTGGTCTGTTCTCATAATGAGGCAACCACCAATTGCATAGATTAGCCCTTAACCATATGTCAGCAGTCACATTTTAATTAGTATAGTGTGTGTGCAGTCCATGATACTAATGTATGGTTCAGTATATCATGCAAATAGAAAATTCAACTAAGTAAAATTAGTTGAACAAATCATAGTCCACTATGTCCAATCGAAGGTCTCTGTGCAACAATAAAAACAAAACATAATGTTAAACTACAAGAAGTTTTAGGAGCACATTTGTAGCAGAGAAGGAAGAATGGAAAGAGCAGAATGAATCTTTTCCTCCACCTAGCTCCAACTTTTCATTTTCCTCCTTCCCAGACAGACTTCACAAGAAAAGAAACCTTGCCATCCTATCCTTGGTAGAATTTCCAGAAGACAAAAGAGCGCAAATACAAATTCAGACTATGTTTATATATATTATATATGTTTATGTTATTTCTCAGAGGGTTGCTGCATTATCCTGTACCTGAGTCTTCAATTGCAGAAAGCCTGCAAGTAAATAAACATGTATAAAATGAAATAGGGGCATATGTGTTGTGCATGGAAATACCTCTGCAACTTACATCATCTCATTCCTTTATAGCAAGCAGCAGGGGAAGTATGGAAAATCCGTCAGACAATGATTTCATGTCTCGGGCCTCTGAGTATTTATTTATTAAATTTATATGCCACATCTCTTCCTGACAAGGCAAGTCTTTTGTTTTTCATTCCATCAATTAATTAACCAATCAACTGGTGTGCCACTCTTCAAAACTAGGCTTTCCCAAGGTATTTTATTACTGCTTAGAACTGGTGAAGACAGGAGGCTGGAACATTCAACATCAATTCTGGGCAGAAGCCAATGACAAAAAGAAAAAAAAAGGAGAGAAAGAGATTCCATTTCCTCTGATAGAAATCTTTAGAACTCTAAAGAAGAGTGACAGTTCAAGCAAGAATCCCTTCACTGAGGCATGCTGTGGTATCTTAAGTCTCTTAACTTTAAAGCATTTCTGAAATATATGGCTTTGGGTTTCAATCTAGCAGTTGCAATTAAAAAGGCAAGATTAATCCAGTTGTAGCAGTTACATAAATTACATACTACTTGCTTCTCCGTGCTTATTATCTAGATATAGTTATAAATAATAAAAAATACACATTTAAGCCACGGAGTGATTTTCTCACTGCAGTGTTCTCCTTTGCAATGTTCGAATTCAGTGCTGCAGGCTAACTCACTGCTCATTCCAGGAGTTCGATTCTGAGTGGCTCAAACTTAACTCATCCTTCCATCCTTCCAAGGTCAGTAAAATGAGGACCCAGATTGTTAGGGGCAATATGCTGACTCTGTTAACCATTTAGGGAGAGCTATAAAGCACTGTGAAGCAGTAGGTATATAAGTCCAAATAGTCTATTGCTATTTCTGACATGGTGCTTTTCAGTACACAAGACAGAAAAGCAAATGCCACAGGCCAACTTAAAGCACCTCACATCAAAGCTAATGAACTATTGCATGAATACGAAATCATCATTAAAAATACTCCTCAAATAATACTCCTCAAATAATTCAAGACCAAATTCACATCTCCTAGAAACCGACTACCATCTGTCTCCTATGGTACAGGGACACAGAAACCAAATTAACTGCATTTCCTGATTAAAAGAACAATATGCTCAAGAAATATCTAAGTTATCAATTAGGTGATTAAAAATGTAAAGTTTGGTGCCTATTTCATTCCCAACCTCAAATTAGACTAGAGCAGCAGTGCCTGCGTGTATCTGTGCATGTGTGCTGCTCTATCTGTTAAGACCCACAAAAAGATTCAGAGGGAGCTGTGTCTAGGAAAGAAAGTTCTTCTCAGCCAATATCAGAACAAACAGCCTGTTTTGCCACCAAGACACCAATTTAAAGTAATCAGATCACAATTGTTTAGTTTGAATACACTGAAAATTGTGTAACTCTAGCACCTGCAGGGTTAACGCATGGTATTTTATTCAGGAACATTTCTACACAGTTAATTGGCTGTATGTCACCCATGCCACCCCCCCCCCCCCAATTGTCTTCCATCAGATCTCAAAGCTAGCACTTAGTTTCCATGGTCCCCTATTACCCTGGAAACTGTTAGATACTTCTGTATTTTTAGATTTCACAATTGATTCCTTTTCTTTTTCTGACAGAGGATGAATCCAGTTAAAAGTACACCCTCCCACCTTATCTCAAGAGTCACATTGGGTAGTTGAATGGTATTTGAGGCTGGGTAAGGGAAATAAGTAAGAACAATGTTCGAGTAAGCTTACAAGAGAAATAAGTCTATGCGTGAAGCCCCTCCCTGGAGAGTTTGCATTCAAAAGGCTGACTGGATATTGCAGGGATAAAAATGTAGGACAATGGGAACGAAAATCTCTTCAAGCAGGCTTAACTGGAGGGTTTTTCATTAACTCCAGCAATAAACTAAAAAGGATCAAAGTGAAACTTACTTCATTCCAGGGTTCCTCATTGACTTTCAAACCACTAATTTTACAAACAAAGGCACAGTTTTCACAAAAATTTCAAATGCTTCTCCTGTAGGGTTATCCAAATTCTTCTCATCTACTTCCTACTAGTTGTGGACTTCAGGAGTGTGTGAACACTTTCAGCAGTGTGTTATATACGCCCTCTAGTGGACAAAAATTTATTTTATTTTTTAGGTGAAGTAATAATGAGCCAACAGCTGCAAAGTGCTGAACACAGGGGTGGGATTCAAAATTTTTAACAACTGGTTTTGTGGGCGTGGCTTAATTGGTGGGTATGGCTTGGTGGTCATGTGACTGGGTGGACATGGCTTGGTGGTCATGTTATTGGCTGGGTGTGGCCAACTCAATATCATTCACATCGAGGCACGCATCTCCTTGTCTAGCCTCTCATGACTGTGGGGATGCTGCAACAGTCGTAAGTGTGAAAAATGGTCATAAGTCACTTTTCTCAATGGTCACCCCACACAAGCAAAGTACCAGCAAAGGAGGGGGGAAAAACTCCAGAGAAGTTCCTGAGACAGGAAGTCTAATCCTGCCAAGAATGTAATAAGGGTTAACGGAGAGGCAGTTTCTGTAAGCAACACCAGAATGTTTCCTTCCTGCCTTCCTTACAGGATTAGGCCAGTAATTTCTTCTAACAACCAGTTCTCCAAACTGCTTAGGATGTTAACAACTGGTTCTAGCGAATAGGTGCGAACTGGAAGAATCCCACCCCTGACTGAACATGTTTAAATTACCTGGTATCCACATTTTAAAATTGTATGGTTGAGTTCTCTCATATTCAAGACGTGGAATTCTTTAAATATAAATGGGGTGTTATTTTACCTTAGTTGTATTATTTTTAAGTCACATACAAAATTGCTTTGTAAATGGAATACTGTAAGCTTTTAAAGATTTAAAAACACTTTGCTAAATTATGAAGGTAGCCCCTAATCTGTCAAACTCAATTTCATTGATGGCCACATCAGGGTTGTGTTTGATCTCGGGGGGGGGGGGGTGGGCAGATGGATGTGGCCAGGATGGGCCACTTGTGTTGGGGGCGCCTGTGGTGGCCATGAGTGCTCTATCCATGAAGGGATGCAGTGCTCCATGAGTGCTCTATCCAGAGGGATGCAGAAGGCTGTCACAGCTGAAAGCAGAGATAGAGAGGGCCGTGCATGGCCCTCCTGAGCTCCATTTTAGCTGGCAGAGGCACAGCGGACCAGTCCTTTGCTGTTTCCAGGGTGGCCCCAAGGGCCAGATCTAAGCACCCTGCAGGCTGCATCTGGCCCCTGGGCTTTGAGTTTGACACCCCTGCCCTAGTTCATTAGAAAATTAAATAGTTATTGTTAAGAAAGATAACTGGAGGTAGAGTCTTGCATGATATTCCAAAAATACTGATTGCGATGATACAAATGATATATTTTGATCAGTAGATTCTTGAATTATACTTAATAACTCTTTTTAACCCCTACTCCTAGCCACTGCTGACAGTATATTCTTTTTACTGACATAATTTCTGATTTATTTTGCTATTTTAAAAAGTTGTTACACTTATAGTAGAACAGTATTGGCTAAATGTTGTAAATAAGTAGTTCCAAGTGGCATATTACTATCTTATACAATGCATCCTTTATTTATAAAAATTGGGGGGTGAGGGAGGAGATTCTCCATTTTGTTTGATAAAAAGTTCTGCAAAAACGAAAAAGTTCATGAAATATGAGAGATCTGAATTGGCCTAAAGGTGGTGTCTACTTTGGGGTCCAGATAAATCAGGAACTTATTTCTGATTATTAAGCCTGCCAATGTCATTTCACCAAACTCTTTTCAAGATTAACATTAAATATTACTACAGATTATCAGAATGATAAGAGTGAATTCCCTCTGGGAGATCCCCCTCCCCCCAATACCCTTAGTAACACTCTATCCTAGCAATCGCCAACCAGTAGGCCATGGCCCATTGGAAAGCCGTGAGAAAATTTTGGTGGGACGCAGAGAAATCTCACCCCCAGAGCACCCCCCCCCCAAAGTAATTAAGCCAGAAGAAACACAAGGCTGCACCACCCACATGGCGCATGGGAACCCTCCCCGTCCATTCACTCCTTACTGGGTAAACTTGCCTGCTAAATTGCTATTTTTCCTTTTTCTGACCATCAGCTGTTCTGCTGTGTCGGGAGATTTAGATTAGCTCGGAAGCAGGAAATGGATGGATTTCTTGCTTTCTGGCTAGTCTTTAGATCTTTGGCTCTGTTTTTAAGCACAACTGATCCTCTCTTAGGATTGAAGGTTCTACTATTCAGTGCAGCCTCACGGCAAGCAAATTTTATGTACAGACTGAGGTAGCCGATGGCAGATAGATCACTGAATGATTCTGTGAGCAACTCCTTCTGCCTGCTTGCTTTGCCTGATTTTGGGTAAAAGTTACTCTTTTTATAAAAAATTCAATATTTACATACATGGTGTGTTGTGAATTAATATTATGAGTTTGCTTTCAAGCAAATTTTATGTGACAGACTGAGCTAGCCAATGGCGGATAGATAGATTTCTGAATGAATCTGTGATTCTGTGAGCAACTCAATCTGCCTGCCTGCTTTGCCTGAATTTGGGTAAAAGTTGCTCTTTTTTTATAAAAAAATTCAATATTTATATAAATACCTATAATATGTACATACAAGCCATGACCAGCCAGTCACATGACTACTAAGCCACACCCGCAAATTAGGCCATGCCCATGAAACTTGTTAGTGGTCCCTGGGATTTAAAATTTTGTGTCTGGTGGTCCTTGAGGTCCAAAAGGTTGGTGACCCCTGTCCTATCCTTTAACAGAGTTGTATGGCACCTTGGATTTGAAGACAAAAAGGTATTTAGAAGATGTAGAAAAATTGTAACCCTAACATTGTTTGCATCTCTTTTAAAGTTGCCACTCTTTTACCATTTTACCACAAAGCTTTGATGGAACCTTATCAAAAGACACGGTTGGTTTAAGAAGATAGAATTGGAAGGGACCTTGGAGGTCTTCCAGTTCAACCCCATGCTCAAGGAGACCCTATTCCTTTCAGACAAATCCAGTCTCTTCTTAAAAGCCTCTGGTGATGGAGCAACCACAACTTCTGACGCCAAGCCAAGAAGTCGGACAAGTGCAACATTCACCTGTGAATATATATGTATTTTTGTATACGAGTGCTGCCATGCTGTTGGCTGATAATAAATCTGAGTGTATAATGCAATGGGGAGCAGGAATCTGAAAATTTATTAAACTTGAGATTGTTATCTCAGACAAGGAAAACTGAGCAAGTCAAGTTAATGCTGTAACATGAGAGCAAGCAGGAGCATCTGTGGATTTCATAGTCTGCTTGAAAATGAAGAAATGGGGACATGCAAATACTGGTACAAAGTTGCAAGATATCTGCTTGTTGAGAGAAGTAAAATTAGCTGAGGGAAAGAGTATGGTAAAACAGAAGATGGGATCAACATGAATGGGTACTGAATTAATATCAACTGAATACAAAACAGTATGAAAGAAATTGAATGGCATTTTTGAGAATGATGGAGACTGAACTGGAAAACAAATATATGAAGAAGAGTAAATAAATCAAGAGGAAAAGGACCAAGAAGTTCATGAATGAATGGAATTAATAAGGTCCAGAAAAAAAGAGAAGGAAAAAATGTAAAGTACAAGAGACAATTTGGAGTATTGACACAATGAAAGCAAGGATGGTTTAGTCGTAGAGAAGTATGGAGTGGTATGCTGAGTGTATTGATGTAAACTAGATTTACAACGTTCCCTTTTCTTGTTCTTATCTCATACTTTTCTTTGGCTTACCATT
>BLBF01020335.1:0-29253 GCA_015471245.1 Laticauda colubrina | reverse complement strand
GCATTGATATACAATTGCAAACACATAAATGATACATAGTTACAACAGGATCATACCTGTCAATGGTATCTTGCAACACTATAAGAAACCTGATACCAGACATCAAGCAAAGAGAACTGGAACAGCAAAAATTGATATTAAAAGACTACCAGGGAAACCGAATCCCGGTAGTGGGCCTTGGATTTAAAAACCACGGGGAGAAGGCGGAGCTACGTCTCGGTGTTACAGCTGCGATCTCGGGGCTCTGAGATCTCAGCTGATATTTTTGCCTCTGGTCGGTTCTAACGGACCTAAACCGTCCCGTAGAGACGGGGATTGTGAAGGGCACAGTCCCAGGATCCCAGAGATATCGCAAAATCTCTGGTTTGATCCGGGAGAAGCCCTTTTGCTGGAAACAGAAAGGCAGCCTTCAAAGCTGCTGAAGTCGGGACAACTCCGGAAAGAAAGGGATTTAAATGAGCGTGTATCGGTTGGGTGAGAAATTCTTTTGCATTATAAATTGATTAAGACTTGAAAGGACATCCTGAACAAAGAAGAAATCTGTGGCTTTATTTATGTTTGACTGAACCTTGGTTGAGCGGCGTTTAAGTGATGTCAAATTAAGACTTGGATTTTTTTTTTTCTTATTTTCTTTGAGGACTTTAAGGTGACTTTGTAGGTAACCGGATTGAATTTTCTCTTATATATATTTTTATTGTTCACTTGATTTTTATTTTTTATCTTTTTAACTTTCTTTTTAGGATAGAGGCTCCCTTTGGCTATCTTTTTTTTTCTTTTTGTTTGAGTTCTTTATAAATATTTTTTCTTTTGGCTGGGGGGGGAAAGAGTATTAAGAGACGCTGCAACACTGCCAACTAGAGGCTTGAAAATATTTTATTTGAATTGGGGAGAAAAGCACTTCTTTTCAAGGACATTTTAATGTGATAAGATAGAGGGAGAATACAGTAAAATATTATTACAGGTGCTCTCTTGGACTCTTATCAATATTTCAACATTTGAGGCTTGGCTTTGAAGCTGCTGGAGAAGACAGTCATAATAAGAGCCTTGGATAAAGAAATAAAGTGCAGTGTACAGTGCATATATATATATATATATATATATATACCTTTGAAACTCCTACTCGCCAGCCTTTTTGTAAATTTTAACTCTAGTATTTTTGCTTTTTATTTTAAAGGGAAAGCCTCAGAGCTCTTTCTTTTTTCTTTTCTTTCTTTTTTTTTCTCTTGCCCCTTCGCTTCTTCCATTTATTTTAATTGGATTAGGGTCTAGAAGAACCTGAAGACCTTTCTTTTTCCTTTTTCCTTTTTTCTTTTTTGGTTTTGGGCTTTTTACTATTGGATTTCTTTTTTTTATTTTTTTATTTTTTTTGGACTATATTTGGCTAATATACCAGCTGGATTCAAAGTCAAAGAGAGCTTGAAGCCTTGGAAATATTAAAATGAGCAGGAAGCCAAAACCATTCGGCGTTTTTGCTTCTACCTCTGCTTCCCCACCACTTGAAGGACAGCTTTTAATTCAGACAATGTTGAAGCAAGATAAGGAAGAAGAAAAAGTAAATTTACAGATGATTATGCAAGGAATTCAAGATATTAAGATAAAAATATATACCATGGATAAAAAAATAGAGAAATCTGATGAAAATTTTAAACAAATGATGGGAAAGTATGAGGAGAGATTCCAAAAAATTGAGGAAGAAGGAAAACAAAGAGAGGAGAAGATTGGAAATATTGACACTAGATTAACAGTGGTAGAACAAGAAAAAAATGGGATGTTGAGGTGGGAGATGGAAAGATCAGAATTTTATCTTAGATTTCAAAATATAGAAGAGGAAAAAGGAGAAAACTTGGCTGTGATAATGATAGAAATATTGGCAGATCTTCTGGAAATTACTGAGGAAAAAATGATGGACGGAGTAGATGAGATATACCGAGTTTATACAAGATATGCGATGAGAAATAAACTACCAAAGGAAGTACATATTAGATTTACTAAAAAATCCATCAGAACACAAATATTACAAGAGGCAAGAGAAAAAGCATTGAAATATAAAGGCAAAGAGATTGTAGTTTTAAAACAAATACCGAGAAGAGTGAGAGAGATGAGAAGAGAATATCGATTTTTGACCAAAATGCTCTTGGAAAATGAAGTGAACTATAGATGGCTGATACCAGAAGGACTAATTTTTACGTGGCAAGAGCAGAGACATAGAATTGACTCGATTGAAAAAGCAGAACTTTTTTATGCAGAATTTTTTGGAAGAAAAAAAGAGGAGGCAGAGAAAGAGGTCTCATTAATTGAGCTTCAGGAGGAACAACTGGAGATTGAAAAAGAGAAAGGAGTTGTAGGTGGAAAGATAGACAATAAAGAACAACGTGAAGTGAGAGCCTCGAGAGCTGTTAGACCTAAATATAAAGCATAATCATGGAAGAAAAAAAACTGATTACAATGAATATAAATGGACTTAACTCAGCTGTTAAAAGAAGGAAAATCTTTCATAAATTAGAGAAATTAAAATTTGATATAATTTGCTTACAAGAAGTTCATATTAAAAAGCAACATGAGCAATTGTTAGTACAGCCAAAATTAGGGAAAATATTTACTTCTTTGATTCAATGTAAGAAAAGAGGAGTGGTTCTGTACATTAAAGAAGATATTCCAGCAAAACTGATCTACACGGATGAAGATGGAAGAGTATTAATGGTGGAAATAATGGATAATAATAAAAAAATACTCTTGATTGCAATTTATGCTCCGAATAATAAACAAGAAGAGTTTTATAAAAAACTACATATGGAAATAATTAGACTGGACTATGTTAACATAATTATGATGGGAGACTTTAATGGAATTGTGGACAATAAATTGGACTATATAACAACAACAACAAAACAAAATAGAAAGATTCTCCCTAAATCTTTTTTTAAAATGACAGATGAATTAACCTTAAAAGATATTTGGAGGGAAAGAAATGTTAAAACTAAACAATATACTTTTTATTCTAATAGACATTTATCATGGTCCAGATTAGATATGATTTGGATCTCAACAGAATTAATATCTACTATTCAAGAAACAAATATTGAAATAAGTACTTGGGCAGATCATAGTCCAATGACAATTAAATGGAAGGGACAAAAAAAAAGATCGAGATGGACATTAAACAATACCATTTTAAAGGAGAAAGATTTTACACAATGGATGGAGAAGGAATTGGTTTTTTTTTTTAAAGAAAATAAAAAAGAAGATACTTCAATACAGAATGTTTGGGATACAATGAAGGCATATGTAAGAGGTTTGATAATAGACTATACAAGAAAAAAGAATATTAGGAAAAGACAAACCTCCAAGGCCTTGGAAGATGAATATATAAGACTTGAAAAAGAACTACAGAAAATACCACAGAAAAAAGATATTAAATTGAAACTGGATGTAATTAAGCATAAAATGGAATTAATAGAGAAAGAAGAACTGGCACAGAAAATTAGAAATTCTAAACAGAATTATTTTGAAGATGCAAATAAACCAGGTAGATGGCTAGCATATAAACTGAGAAAGGAGAAGGAATCAAGAAAAATATTGAAACTAATAGATGATCAAGGTCAAGTTTGCTGTGGTAATAAGGAGAAAAAGGAAATTATTCGAGATTATTATGGACAACTATATAAACAAGAGAATATTGATGAGGAAAAAATTAAACAGTATTTACAGAATGTTAACTTACCGAAGATACCTAAAGAGACTGAAGAAATGTTAGAAAGCAATATAACAATGATGGAATTAAATGAAGCATTTAAAAGACAAAATAATGGGAAAGCACCAGGTCCAGATGGGCTTCCGGCAGAATTCTATAAAAAATTTCAAGAATCATTGAACACTCCATTGTTAGAAATTATGAATGAAGTTATGTTAAAAAAGATGACACCCAAAACATGGTCAGAGGCATATATTACACTTATTTTAAAGGAAGAGGCTGACCCGTTGCAAATTAAGAACTATAGACCTATTTCCTTATTGAATGCAGATTATAAAATCTTTGCTTCAATCTTAGCAGAAAGACTGAAAAAATATTTAAATAATTTTATCCATCCAGATCAAAATGGATTTCTACCAAAGAGACAAATTAGAGACAACATGAGAGTAATTTTGGATACCTTGGAATACTATGAGGCTCATCCTGAAAAACAAATGGCTTTGATATTCCTAGATGCTCAAAAGGCATTTGACAATGTGAACTGGAGATTTATGTTATTATTATTGGAACAGATGGGCTTTGCCAGAAAATTTATTCAAGCAATAGAAGCCATATATAATAAACAGACAGCAAAGGTAATGATGGAGGGAGAATTTACAGATCTTATTAATATAAGAAGAGGTACAAGACAAGGATGTCCCCTATCTCCTTTGTTATTCGTATTAACTTTGGAAGTGTTGAATAGAAATATTAGAGATGACAAAAATATAAAAGGAATGAAAATTAAAAAGGAAGAATTTAAACTACAAGCTTTTGCTGACGATTTAGCTTTTATTCTGGAAGACCCGTTAGAAACCGCTCCAAAGTTATTGGAAAAGATAGAGACATATGGTGAGATGGCTGGCTTGAAAATAAATAAAGATAAAACAAAGATTTTGACAAAAAACATGTTATTGAGACAAAGAGAAGAACTGACAGATCTTTTGAAAATTCAAATTACAAACAAGGTTAAGTATCTGGGGATATATTTAACAGCAAGATGTAGCACATTAAAAGAGAATAATTATATTAAACTCAAACAACAGATAATTACAGATTTGAAGAAATGGGAAAATTTACAATTGTCATTAATAGGGAGAATTTCAACAATTAAGATGAATATTTTACCTAGAATTTTATTTCTCTTTCAAACAATACCAATTAGACTTGGAAAAGACTACTTTGAAGATTTCAATAAAACTATGTTGAAGTTTATATGGCAAGGTAAAAAAGCGAGAATAAAGTTAAAACTTTTGCAAGATGCTAGAAATAGAGGAGGTTTTGGCCTGCCTAATTGGGAATTGTATTATCAAGCTGCAAGTTTGATGTGGGTCAAAGAATGGATAACATTAAGAAAACATAGATTGTTGACATTAGAAGGACATGATTTACTGTTGGGCTGGCATGCTTTTTTATGGTATAAGGGAACTAAAACACAGGGGTATTTCAGAAGACATTATATACGGGAGTCTTTGTGGTTAAATTGGGAGAAGATAAAAAAACAATGTTACTTGAAAATTCCAGTTTGGTTATCGACTATTGAAGTATTTTCCTATCCTATGATCTATAAAAAGGAACAAACAGTTAGATATGGGGAACTGTTGGATGAAAAGGGTGGACTTAAAACGATCCAAAATTTAGAGGAACAAGGTATAAGGATGAATTGGTTTTCATATGCGCAAATACACTCAAGATATCTTGAAGATTTTAAAACGGAAGGATTCAATGATAAACAGACTGATTTAGATAAGATATTGATGGGTACTGATGAGAAAGTGATTAAAAAGTTATATGGTTATTTATTGGGAATTAAGCTAGAGGAAGAACAAGTTAAAGAAACTATGATTGCATGGGGGAAGAATTTTGGATATGGAATTGATTTAGAGCAATGGCAAAAATTGTGGTCTCAAAATTATAAAATGACAATGTCAATAGCATATAAAGAAAACTTGTATAAGATGTTTTACAGGTGGCACCTTCCCCCGACAAGAATAGCAAGAATGTTCAAGAACAAATCTGAAAAATGTTGGAAATGTCATCAGATACCTGGCTCATACTATCATATGTGGTGGACTTGTGAGAATGCCAGAAAATATTGGACTAAAATTCACATGTGGTTGGAAAAAATGACAAAGAAACACATAGACTTGAAACCAGAGATCTTTTTATTGGGAATTTTACCTGATATATATAATAAAGACTTGAAATACTTGATTGTAAATGTATTAACAGCGGCTAGGATTGTATTTGCTAAAAACTGGAAAATGAGAAAATGCCATTGCAGGAAGAAATTATTGAGAAAATATTGGAATGTGCTGAGATGAGTAGATTGACATTTGAAATTAGAGAACAAGAAGATAAACAATTTTATGCAATTTGGGTTTTTTTTTATCAATGGTTAGATGATAAAATACAATAATAGAGCATTAATATTATATATATGAAGGGTTTTTAGGATTGATTTGTTATGATTATATGATAAGTTATAGAATAAACTGTTTGAAGTATTGTTATCTCACAAAGCATGAATGATTAAAAGTATAGTCAGAAAAAGATTTTTTTATTTTTTTTTTAGTAATATTAGAATATGGATTGACAATATGAGTGGTTATGCAATATAATTGTAATTGAGACTATAAAATGAATACACAAAACTGATGAACCAACCGATACACCGGAAGTATATATGAGAGTAGATGTTTTTAATGTTTTGTACGTTTGTCTGTTTGTAGAAAATTAATAAAAATTAAAAAAAAAAAAAAAACCACGCTGAAGTGCTGCCTCTGACAATCGTCGACCATGATTGCCCTAGCCTACTGGGAATCGAATGGTTCGCGCCTCTGGGAATTGGAGTGACTGGGATCAACAGCATCGTTGTGGCCAACTGGGAAGAGAGCCTGCTGGAAGAGTTCCGGGATGTATTCGACAGGACCCTAGACAAGTACAAGGGGACCCCAATATCATTCAGCCTAGACCCAAAGGTAGCTCCCATCAGATTCAAAGCCAGACGTGTTCCCTTTGCCTTAAAGCCAAAAATAGATGAGCAGCTTTACAAACTAATCGCACAAGGGGTGTTAGAGCCAATTGACCATGCCAGGTTGGGAAACACCCATCGTGACTCCTGTCAAACCAGATGGGTCAGTGCGCATCTGTGGAGGCAACCGTAAATCATGCACTCCAACAAAGCGCGTACCCAGTACCTGTATTGCAACACCTATTGCACTCATTAGGGGCAGGAAATTTTTTTGCGAAACTTGATCTTGCACAAGCATATCAACAACTACCAGTTGATCCCAAGACTGCAGAGGCACAGACTATAGTCACGCACAGAGGGGCATTCAAGTGCAACAACTTCAATTTGGCATTAGCGTTGCCCCAGGTGTCTTCCAAAGCCTCATGGAGCGCCTTCTAAATGGAATCAAAGGAGTCGTCCCCTATTTTGATGATGTATTAGCATCAGCAAAAAATGCACAACAATTAGAAAATAGACTAAAAGAAGTTTTGTGAAGATTCAGAGAAGCAGGGCTTAAAGTCAAAAGAGAAAAATGTAAACTAGCCAACAATCAGGTCGAATTCTTAGGCTACCTTATAGATGAGCAAGGGATACACCCCACTGAAAAGAAGATAAAGGCAATCAAAGACGCACCCAGGCCTAAGAACAAAACTGACTTACAAGCATTCTTAGGTCTCATTAATTTCTACAATGTCTTCCTGCCCAAAAAAGCAACCGTAGCAGAACCTTTACATCAAATGTTAGATGAAAAAACTGTCTGGAAATGGGGCCACTGGGAACAAGCAGCATTCCAGAACATTAAGGACTTATTAACTTCTAACACCGTTTTGATTCAGTACAGCAACACTTTGCCATTGACAGTCACCTGTGACGCATTGCCTTTTGGAATCGGCGCCATCCTGGGTCACAAGCTACCAAACAGCAGAGAGGCACCAATCGCCTTCTATTCCAAAACACTGTCAAAATCTGAAAGGAACTACAGCCAACTCGATTGAGAAGCCCTCACAATCATTGCAGGCGTCAAAAGATTCCACAAATACCTATATGACAGGACATTTTCAATTATCA
This sequence comes from Laticauda colubrina, assembly GCA_015471245.1. Classification (NCBI taxonomy): domain Eukaryota; kingdom Metazoa; phylum Chordata; class Lepidosauria; order Squamata; family Elapidae; genus Laticauda; species Laticauda colubrina. The sequence continues at coordinate 21,442 of BLBF01020335.1, read as the reverse complement.
TTGACCACAAACCCCTGCTAGGGATCCTAGCAGGAAACAAACCAACCCTGAACATTCTGTCGCCAAGAATGACGAGGTGGTCAGAATTCCTCGCTGCATACAATTACACACTCATCCATCAGCCAGGAAAGACTATCACCCATGCGGATGCCTTGAGCCATTCCCCACTGCCCGACATAGAAGGTGACCCAGCTCCCACCATCTGCCACTAACCGCAGCAAACGTCGCTAAAACTACCTCAAAAGACCCGCTGACAGCTCAAATCCTGCATTGGATAGGTAAGGGTTGGCCGGACGAGAATAGAGGTGAGACTTTTAAACCTTTTTGCAACCGACAGACTGAACTGTCTATTGAAAAAGGCTGTATACTGTGGGGGACAGGGTGGTAATCCCCAAAAAGTTACAGGAAGAAGTGTTGTGCATGTTGCATGAGGGACACCCAGGCATAGTCAAAATGAAAGTCCTGGCCAGGAGTTATGTCTGGTGGCCAGGGCTGGACAAAGACATTGAACGATAGGTGGCAACATGCCATGGCAACATGCCATGACTGCCAAAAATCAAGGCCTACCCCCCCACTGGCACCAGTCATGGAATGGGAAACTCCCAGAGGCCCATGGTCGAGACTGTATATTGACTTTGCTGGGCCAACAAAAGGGAACACCTATTTTGTAATCGTTGACGCCTACTCGAACTGGTTAGAGGTTATCCTTATGGCGTCCACTACTATGGAAGCAGTCATAAAACAGTTAAACAAACTTTTTGCCACACATGGACTGCCAGATGTAGTAGTCTCAGACAATGGACCCCGGTTTACCGCTTTAGCTTTCGAGCAATACTTGGCTGCACAGGGCATCCGACATGCTCTGACAGTGCCGGCTCATGGTTCATTATACTAAGGAGGCCCTGGAAAAAATGGACATGGGGGACGTCCAAGATAAACTTAACAAACTATTAACTATTCAACATATCACCCCTAGTACAATCATTAATAAAAGCCCAGCAGAACTCCTCATGGGTAGAAAATTGCATTCCTACCTTGATAGACTGCACCCCACCTATACGTGTGACAAACCCCCTGACTCCTCCAATAAATATCGCTCCTTTGATATCAGTGATTTAGTCTATGCTAAGAACCTTACCGGGGACCCATTATGGCTTCCAGACACATTTACCCAAATCACAGGGCCCCGGTCTTACCGACTTGCACTAGACGACGGCAGAACATGGAAGCGGCACATCGAGCAGCTTCGCTCTCAAACATTGGAACGCAACACTACACCACCGCCGCAGACACCAATAAATGAGCCAAAAACAACTGAGGGGCGAGGAAACACAAAATAATAAAAAAGGGAGAGACGAACCTCCAATAACATGACAACAATCACTACACAAACCCAAACTAGAATCCCAAATGAAACAAAAAGAGCGCTTACTCATAGACGACCTCCAGAGAAGAATTCTGGGAGCAGGAGAGTGAGGCGAGGCCTTCCTGGAAGGAGACAGCCAGGCCAGCTCGACCAGCCTGGACAAACCGGAAGGAAGTGGCGGAGCAACCTCAACCAGCCCGAGAAACTCAGGCGGGAGCGGCAAGGCTGACTCACCCTTCCAGGAGGTTCCATGGAGAAGACACGGAGAGAAAGCGATCCTGTCCGAACCCATGGTTTGAGGACCATGCTGAGACTAAGCTGCGCAGGTCAACTAGGATCCGCAAAAGCCCTACCTACCTGCGTGACTATGTGACGCATGTTGGATGAAACCAAAAGGGGAGGGGTGTTGTGTATAGAACTTGGTAGACTCCAAATATCTTAAACTGATTGGCCGAATCGGCCATTCTCGGATTGGTCAGTTAAGTGCCATTCTGATTGGCCTGCCTGACGGCAGGAACACTTAAACAACTCTCATTGGCCACAAGCCACGAGCAAGCCGCTATAAGAAGGGCTGCTGCGGCTTGGGTAAATGTTCCGTTACAAGTCACTATACTGTTTTAATAAAGAGCTGTTTGTTGGAACCGGGTCTTGCGCACCTTATTTCCAAACGGAACAGTGGGTATTCAGCAGGTTCTTACAAGTTCTAGAGAACCAGTAGCAGAAATTTGGAGAAGTTTGGAGAACTGGCAAATATCAGCTCTGACTGCCCTGCCCCTATCTATTCTCTGCCTCCAGTGTCCCAGCTGATCGGCTGGTTCTTCTTTTGTTGCCCTGCACAGGAGAATGGAGGTGGAAAGCAGGTTAGTGGGGTGGGGAGGGAATGGGATTTTGCAGTAACCTTCTCCTGCCATGCCCACCAAGCCATGCCCACAGAACCGGTAGTAAAAAATTTTGAATCCCACCACTGCTTTTAGCCATACAATTTGGGATGAACACCCTTTGAATGGTGTGGGAGTAGGAATGGATTTCCAGACAAATTGCGGCCTACAGGAACCATTAGCACCACTTAGATGACCCTGAGGACACAGATAAATCTCCAGGTGCTTCAACGACCCTCTAAAAGGATGCAAATGACCAGCTGTCTGCAAGGAGTATAAATCCTTCCATTCCCCACCATCCAGTCAGAGTTGAAGAAGCTTCTTGCATGAGAAGTGAAATGTCTTCAAAGAAAAAACCAGAAAGTCCAGTTGCCTCCTGAAAAAGCACCTCTGGGACAACCATGACCTGGAGGACTGAGAATCTCTACAGACTCATCTTCTTGTGACTCCTATCTAGATTAATGCAATGTACTCTACCCAGGGTTGCCCTTGAAGAGTGTTTGGAAGCTTGAGCTGGTGCAAAATACAGCCGTACGGATTGTAAATGGTGTTGGTTACAGCCACTCAGACCTCAGCTGCTCAGAATGGAACAAAGCACCCAAAACTAGTTGCTCTGAAGGACTTAAGGCAATTCCAGTCAGAATCCAGCAATTGTGAACAAAAGCTGGAAAACATGGATGCAGAGTGCATTTGCAAAGATTAGGAGGAGGAGGATATCATCCATTTCTGCACTCAGAAGTGGTATGAGAAGAGGCAAAGCAGAAAGTGTGAATCTGCCCAGAGCCTTTAGGGGAAACAAAATGAGAATGCTACTAGCTTGATTCTGCAAACTATTATGCATCTATCGCACAAATTCTTTGATTTGAAAGTTCAGAGATAGATACAGTGGTACCTTGATACTCAACTGCTTTGAAACTTATAAAATTTAGTACTCCACACATTTTGATCCAAAAAATTTGTCCTGCTGCACGTCATTTGCTTGGTATTCAATGCACAAGCCAGAACTTGTCAGTGCCGGCTGCCTAACAAGTCACTACATTATTCCTTATGGGAAAAATTTGTTAGATACTCATCATTTTTGATACTCATCACACCTCCCTGAAGCAATTTACAATGAGCACTGAGGTACCTCTGTATTGGATTCTGCATAGGATTAGGAAGTGCTCAGTATGGCCACCAAACAAAGCATTTATTTGGAATATGAAAAACTGGGAACAAATAATGTCAAGAATTAGAGAGACAAAACTCTTATGAGGGAATAAAAATGGATCACTGAGTTAGGTAAAGGTTTGGCTAAAGACTAGGTCCCACTGGCCGACGGATGCAAAACGTATGCATAAAGGACACAGTGGATGAGCAAAATTTCGGGGGTGGCTCCATCTGTTGTCATCCGCTCCAAAAAGTGGTAAAAATTTGCATAAACAGAACAGAAAAGAACGGAAAAGAACGGACGTGGGTAGTATGTAGCGGGGATGTTAAACAGATGTTCATAGGAAGCCTAGCGGATGACAGTGGATGGAAGCGGATGACACCTCCGAAGGGATTTCGGGGGAGAATTGCGAAGCGGATGCATAGCAGATGAAGCGGATGCATCACGGACACCTATAGGAAGCAAAGCGGATGACGCGTGGATGTATATCGGATGCAAAGCATTCACTGCGCATGCGGGGAGTATGAATTGCGTCAGCTCCGTGGATATAAAAGGATGCAGCATGCATGCAGTCAGCATTCAGAGGAAAGACGTGCTGCCACATATATCTTCAAGGAACACCATGGTTCGTCAGTCAGGGAAGAAGAGGAAGCCAGTGCCTACTCGTTCCAGCCCTGGCAAGAAGGACAGAACCAGCATCCCACCCCCTGGCACTGACTCTGAACCTGATGGTGCTGCTGGTGCTGCTGGTGCTACTGGTGCTGCTGTTGCTGCTGCTGCTACTGCTACTGCTACTGCTGCAACTGCTGCTGCTGCTGTGGTGGACCAGCCCCAAGGCCCTCAAAGCCCTGCTGCTGAAGGCCCTGCTGCTCAAGCCCCTGAAGGCCCTGCTGCTCAAGCCCCTGAAGGCCCTGCTGCTCAAGCCCCTGAAGGCCCTGCTGCTGAAGGCCCTGCCAGAGGGAGGAAGAGGCAAGGGAAGGAGAAGGAAGAGAGGAAACAGTACACCATTTCCGAAGACCATGAGGATGAGGTGTTGGAATGGCTGAGGGAGAACGAGTACTTCTGGAGAAAGGGCCACAGACTCTATCGCGACACCAAGAAGAAGCAGGCAGCTTGGAGAGACAAGGCAAAGAGCCTGGACAACACTGCAGATATACTCCTGGGATGGTGGAAGCACATGCACACCTGGTATGGCAAGCTACACCTCAAAAAATCCGGGCAGGCCGCTGTCAAGCTCACTGACTGGGAGATGTACGTCATGGCCAAGTGCAGTTTCCTGAAGGGTGAGATCCACCACCGAGGAGCAGCCCCTCTGAAACCCCTCTCCCTCAGACAGCCCACAGACAGCCAGTCCTCTTCCAGCCAGGAGCCAGCGAGCCTGTCCAGGCAGGTGTCTTCAGAGGGCCCCACGGCAGAGACCCCCCCTGACAGCTGCACTCCCCATGCCGTCGGACTTGGAGGATCCCCTGTCACAAATGGAGGAAGAAGCACCAGCCACCAGAGACCAACCCACCCCCACCCCCACCCCCAGCTCCACAGGATGCAGGCAGAGAGGCAGACTGGAGGGCCAGAACCACAGTGTCCTGTTGGAGATCAGGGACACAATGAAGACCAGCACAGAACTTCTCTCTCAGCTGGTCCACTTGGACAGAGGATCCTCGGGCTGCCACACTTTCATCACCTACGTGAGCCACACCCTCAGGGACCTGCCCGAGGCCCAGTACCAGGTGATGAAGGAGAACATAACAGCACTTCTGCACAACCCACAATGCCCAGCTGAAGCTGCTCCTACCCAGTCCAGATCTGCTCCTCCACCCCAGGCGATGTCACAGCCCTTCCGTGGCTTTCAACAGCCCCTCACCGACCAAGACTACGACTACTGGGACTTCCCACAGCAAAAACAGACCTTCCCAGTCCAGGCCCAGGTTCATCGCATGCCACAGATGCCAAACCTCACCCAGCTGCAGACCAGACAGCCCCACTACATTCCTCCTTCCTCCACCCCACAGCCAAGCCTATCAACGGGCAATCTGTTATTAGTCTTGTGCCTCACATCTCAGGTACTTGATGAAGGGCCTCTCAACCTCACGGGACTGAGTCAGCTCTTGGAGAGCTTCCTGAACACACCATCCCCTGTTGTATTCTCGGGGCCAAGCACCCCAATGGCACCTCAGACCAGCACTCAAGCCACAGCCACCTCTACAGTCCCTGCCCGCTTAACAGCTGAGACCATGGACATGACTGAGTGACTGAGAATAGTGCCAGAGACTGAGTGGTTTACTTGTTCAGTTTATCTTTGCTTAAGACACTTTACTTGATTCATTTTGCTTATTTAATAAAGTCATACAGTTTACTTAAGAAAGTTAATAAAGGTTATCTTTGCTTAACACAATTAATTCAGTTTACTTGATTCATTTTGCTTATTTAATAAAGTCATAAAGGTAACCTAAGAAAGTGAATAAAGGTTATCTTTGCTTAAGACACTTGGTTCATTTTTTTTTACTTAATAAAGTGTTGGTGAAAACTTTTAACAAATGGTTAAGCATTTCCATGCTTGTGGGATAGATAAGGATAGTTGTGGGATAGATAAACCTCCAGTGCAACCATACTGGGACTGTATCGTCCCCCATCCCAGGTGCCACACCTTTGGCCCTTTATTATCAATAACAATGTTATCATTGATCCACACATTTCAACATAAACACAACTCTTTATTAAATGCCCTGTTCATTGTAGGGCCACTCAACATGCAGGGCACAATCTCATCAGTGTTATGCGACAGGCTGAAGGAAGCATCCATTAATCATCTATCATCCTGTCTTGCCACTCCACTGCTCTAGCTGGGGAGTTGCACCAGTGTCTCAGTAGGTTGCACTGCTTCTTCCCTTCATGTGAAGCTCTGTTGGGGCCTTGTACATCCACAGTGTCTATCAGGTTACGTCCTTGCCTCCATTCCCCAGGCTCCATGTCCCCATTCCCTTGTTGACGGTCCACAATTCTGTTCTGCAACACTGGGTAGTGGGTGCGCATGAGATTGTGCAGGATGCAGCAAGCTTCCACGATGCTCCTCACAGTATGTGCCTCATGCTGCATGGTGGTGAGAAGTATCTGGAACCTGTTGGCCAGGATTCCAAAGACGTTCTCCACCACCCACCTTGCCCTGGACAGCCTGTAGTTGAAGATCCTCTCTTCACGGGTGAGGTATCTTGAACTGTACGGCTTCATGAGGTTGGTTCTGAGGGAGAAGGCATCATTACCAATGATGAAGTAGGGCACATCTTGTGTGTCATTGGGTAGGGGGTCTGAATCTGGAAAACCCATGATGAGGTTGCATTCCAGCCCATCCTTGAGGTCACTTGCATTGTATACCTGGCCATCTGAAGCTGACCCGTTGCCTGAAGCATTGATGTAGATGAACTTGTAGTCAGCATCAACCATGGGAAGGAGGATGATACTGAAGAAGCCCTTGTAGTTGAAATAAGTGCACCCTGAGTTGGCTGGAGCTTTGCAGGCCACGTGCTTCCCATCTATGGCTCCAACAGTGTGGGGAAAGTTCTACCTCTGATACCACTCTTCTGCAAGTTTTCTCCAGACTTGTTCCATGATGGGGCACTTGAGGAGCTCCTCCACGTATTCTTCGATGATGGCCTGCACCACTTCTCTGACCACTTTGCTGATGCTGTTGTGTGGCAACCTCCATGCATACTGCATGTTTCTGTATGTGGTTTCAGAGGCCAGGTGTCAGCCTTCAAGATCTTCTCCTGTCGCTTTGCATATTTCGGCTGTCATAAGAAATGGGGGGAGGGGAGAGTGAGATGAATCTGGGAAGTGAGCTGGACGTGTTACATTTTTCTGTTGTGTAAATGAAGCGGGGGAAGCATACATCAGAGTTAGGTTTGTATTTCTTGCTTAGCTTTCTTTTCTCTGCACAACTGCAACCCGTTATCAAAGTATGCCAAGGTCAACGGACAGAGGCCTCATCATCACCTGAAGATGCCCACATGATCATATTCACAATTTCTAATTGGAAGTTTCACTTGAACTATTGGGGGTGGGAACACTTCCATCACTTTGTATATGTGATTTACGCGCCTAATTCCTCAGATTCAGAATTCTCTGGTTGCTACCACTTCATTTTCAGTCAAAGATAACTTTTCTCGAAATTAAAGAGTCTTTCTTGGATTTTGAATGGAGCACCGCCTGACACCAGGTGGCGCAGAGTCACTGCCACCTTCAGTCCAGGGTCCAGGTGGGCACGGAAGTTGGTGCTAGGCTTGGTCAACCAGGGTCTCAGACGCTCTACAACTTCGTCAAACATGGCTGGTGGCATCTTGATGAAGTGATGGAATGCACGAGGGTCTTCATTCCTCAGCTCCACCATCAACTGGTCATACAGTCCATACTCCATTCTTCTCATGATCCATCCTCGGACCCACACAGCTCTTGGACATCTCCTTCTTCTCCTTCTGTATAAAAGGTGAAACAGTCTGAACAGTCTGGTTCTGGTGATGAATGATGGCAGCTACCATACGGACTGTGTCATGATCCATGGTGGAGAACAATTGATGATGTGGAAGACCAAGACCAAGGGTGAAGAGGTCTGTACACCACGGCTGCTGGACTCATACTGAGATCCAGATGATTTCCTCCCCCTTTTTATAGGAAATATCGGTAGTCCGCTAAGTGTCCTTCTACATACTCTAGACATACTCCAGACGTCCTAAATATCCGAGATACATCCCAGATACAAACGTTTTGTCTGTTTTAATCCTTTATATAGGAGATGCATACGCTTACATCCTTTCTATTTCCATGCTACTAATGCTGTGTAGACGTTCCGTGTACCTTTTGTTTCCTCCCTCTTTCCGTTTTCAGCTGCAGCGGATGTGAGCTGAGGGGATGGCCAGAAGATGCAGAGAGGATACAGTGGATGTTTAACGGATGATAATGGACATAGAACGTTTGTTGCCCGTATATGCCATGGATGTACATCGTATGCGGCAGAAAGTTCATCCGCTCACAAAGTTTTGTGCAGCTCAAAACTTCTTGCACAGATGAAATCTCAGTGGACGGATTCTCAATGGATAGAGCGTATGAAACACGTATGCAATGAGTACACAATGGATGCATAATGTTTTCCAATGGATGGCAAGCTTTTTTTTAACTTTTACATCCTCTTCGCATCCGTAAGTGCAGTGGTACAGGGGCTTAAGAAACTGATGCTTTTTATTGCTTCCTGATTAATCCCTAGGAAGGCTACATTAGTATTAAATGTTTCTATCCTATGCTTCAAGGATTTGAAGGTTGAGGGCAGATTGCTTGGAAAACTTGTTGATCCTCAATACTTGATACCACCTCTAATGCTTTTAACCGGCTTGCAAACTATGCTATTCTAGAATAACTTCACACCTTTAGATGGTAGGTGAAATCTCTGCCACAAGTTTCCCAAAGAGTAAGTTTAAATGAAGACAAGCGCACCATTCCATCAACGTTCAGATGATTCATGGTGGTACTACACACAGCAGAAGCAGGCAGGACTTTCACATGGACAGGAAAAAACAAAGGAAGCCAATGTGGCTCCTGCTGAAATTCTGAAGCTGGGGTAGAGCCCGCTACCTGCTATAGGTCAATTCCTTATTGAAGATCATGGTTATGATTGATGAATTTCTTTCTTGATTTAAAGCTCGTAAGTTTCTGCTGAGTGTTTTTCTATTCAGTTCGATCAGTTGCTTTTTTCATGGTAATATTTCAGATGTAAGCTTAGCACTATATAAACTGTGCATTTCTAATCATGCAGAGAAGGCAGAAAAGCAACTTGTTATGTTTTCAGATTGAATAATGGCAGCAAAGAAAAAAAACAAAGAAAAAAGTGAGCACACTCAGCTGCCATTTTTCCTTTGCATTTACAGTGAGCCTTTGACAAGAAGAAAGGAGAAAATAATATACTGAAATAAAGCAAACAAGTATAACATAATTTTTTAATCTTGAAACCCACTTGTTGACATTTTTTTTTTTTACATCTGCTAGTTAATGCTGATGTATCATGCTACTATACTAAGAAAGTCATTTTGACCTGTGCTGTACATTCAACTCACACAGTCACAGAATATAAATCAGGCAAACCTAGTTGCGTGTATACACACACACACATACACACACAAAGAATATGTTGGAAAGAAGCCTGTTTGGAAAAGTTCCAGAAAATAATCTGTTTTGTATTTATGTCAGGTGCTTTATATAATGATTATGCTAGTTTGAGCATTAAAAGATAGATCCTTTTTGGAATAAATCAAACTGAAATGCAATACTGTGTTCTTATCCACAAGGCCTAAGACCAGATGGCTAGTATCTGATTTTAGGGAACAAGATTGTTGGTGATCTAAGGTTCTGTTGCATTTCTATTTTAGTTACTGGCACAAGGCACTCTCTAGAACAAACTATTAACAGCAGAATGAATCATAAATACTTCAGCACTAAAAATGAGATGAGAAGACATTTCTGGAGAGTACTCTTGATTGCCTCAAATAAATCTATTCATTGTGTTTCCTCTAGATAGGATGTATGTTTTAACACCTCTTTTCAATGTTCAGGGGTAGGAGAAGTCAATCTAGCATACTTAAATTGTAATAAAGCTTTCTATCTTTCAGTTACATTGCATTAATTTCAACTATATTAAGAGAGGTAGTAGTTACCAGAAATTACATCAGGAAATATGGCCTTCAGATATTAGTTGTGTTTCAGCTAATGCAGTAAAATGTAAAGTGATTGGATCTTACAGATGTCCAGTCCTGGGCCAAAGATTACAATTATAGCTATTGCATAAATACCACTGTTAATTTGGTTTATCACTTGACTTCTTCTGTGGATACTTATTCAGATCATGGCCTCATATTATGTCTCAACCTGAAAAGAAGATTAGTCTGTACAGGTAGTCCTCAACTTACAACAGTTCATTTAGTGACTGTTCAAAGTTATGGTGCGACCAGAATTCTGCTAAACAAATGATTCCCTCAACACTGTTGAGGGAATTATTTGTTTAAATTATTTGTTTAAAAATAAACATGCTCCCTCAACACTGTCAAACTATTTACTAAGTCTGCATTACTATTACTATTAATCTTCCCATCCCTCCTTTCACCCATCTCCTCCCACTTATGACTGTATGACTGTAACTTTGTCGCTTGTATCCTTATGATTTTTTAAATTGACTGTTTCCTAGTATGATTTGATTGCTTATTGTACCCTATGATTATTATTAAGTATTGTATCTTATGACTCTTGACAAATGTATCTTTTCTTTTATGTACACTGAGAGCATTTGCATCAAGATAAATTCCTTGTGGGTCCAACCATGCTTGGCCAATAAAGAATTCTATTCTATTCTACTCAAAAAAGTCACTTATGACAATTTTTCACACTTATGACCATTGTTCCATCCCTGTAGTCACATGATTTACATTTGGATGCTTGACAACTGGTTCCTATATTTATGACGGTTGCAGTGTCACGGGGTCATGGGATTCCCTTTTGCAACCTGCTGACAAGCCAAGTCAACAGGGAAGCCAGATTCACTTAACAACCGTATTACTAATTTAACAACTGGAGTTATTCACTTAACAAATGTAGCAAGAAAAGTCATAAAATGAGGTAAAACTACTCAGCACATCTCTCTCTTAGCAACATAAATTCTGGGCTCAGTTGGAGTCGTAAGTCGAGGACTACTTGTAGTTTATCTTCCTTTTCACAGGCTGGAAAAGAAATGGATTTTGGAGTGATAGTGGCTACACTGATCCCATTGTCTTTTTCATTCCTATAATAACTGACATCATGAGAATGGCCATGATGTTTCTGGCCCTGATTGAACAATTTGAGAATTTTTGTTTTTTACAAAACTATTTTTTTTAAAAAATCAGTCCTGTAAAGGTAACTGTGATACTGGGCTAAATATATGACATTGGCACATTGGAGATAGCCAACGTTTACTATCTGGAACTTTACTTAGTAATTTTACTAGAGCCAAATTTGTCTTGGCAAATTAGATAAATGTGTTCTGATTGAATGTCAATGTTTATGATTCTTAAGCGTAGTGAGATACTCAGTTTTTGGAATCCTCTGGCTTCAGGACTTCCTCAAGTTCAGCCAATTCCATCTCCTGGAATAAGCTTGTAGAGCATCATCATCATCAACCATTATCATCATCTTCTTCATCATCATCATTATCATCTTAGCCCTTCTATATTGGCTATTCAGAACCACAAAGCAAAACTTCAGAGCTCCTGCCCTGGTTTTTCTCAGTGAACTTTGACTAAATATCACTCTTCAGATCACTTTCTTATATTCTGAACCTGTCAATTAAATGCTGCAACTTTATGCTCATGTAAATTCACAGCTCCTAATGCTTTAGGTGAGGGAATAATGAGAAATCATTTCATAAGGGAAAATCATGGACAAATTCAATCAATCCGTGAGGATTTTAAAAAAATATTGCTAATTGCAGGACATAAAAATGCGGAGGAAAGGGGAACATGACTCTGCATCTTCTTTGCTAAATGAGTGCTTTGCTTAACGACCATCTGAAGTTATGACTGCTGAAAATGTAATATTTTACTGATAGTAAAATCTTTACAATCAGTCCTAAAAATTGCAACTGGTGCAGCATCCCTGAAGTTACATGAGAGAGATTCAACCACTCCACAGTAGGCAGGAATTTACAAATGCTGCAGCATCCAGTTTTCTTGTGAACACCATTTGCATATTTCACAGCTGGCTTCAAAAAAGCGGAGTCAATAGTTGATCTATCGGTGAAATTGCAAGTCACATCACTTAATGATGAGTTGCCAGTCCCAGCTTTTAGTCATTAAGACTAACTGTAGTGGCTCAATTTTGTTGATATTTATTTTCAAAATCCATGAGTGCTTGAGGGATTAAGAAGTTGTATTGCTCTCTGGTAATATACAGGTGAAACTCTAAAAATTAGAATATCATGCAAAAGTTCATTTATTTCAATAATGCAACTTAAAAGGTGAAACTAATACATGAGATAGAATGTAATTCATTACATGCAAAGCAAGATAGTTCAAGCCGTGATTTCTCATAATTGTGGTGATTATGGTTTACAGCTCATGAAAATCCCAAATCCACAATCTCAGAAAATTAGAATATTACATGCTGTTACATATTAACATACTTGTAATACCCTAACCTGATTGGATGAAATAAACTGCACTGTGATGGGCCGAGACGCACGACGGTGATTGGTTAGTAAGGAATCTCCGTGATTGGACGAACCAATCACGGGAGATTCAGAAAGCTGTCATTGGGTGAGAGCTGCCGGCTAGCTCTATAAGAAGAGCTGCCACGGCTTGCTAAAGGCTACACAGATCTATACCTAGAATAAAGAGCTGAAGTTATGCTGATCTCCTGTCTCCTGATTTCCCATGCTTCTACACTGGCAACGAGGGTGGGATTCTGAGACAAAGAGACCAGTCGGGCATGTGGCAAACCGAGCTGAACAACTGACGAGATGGCCGGCAGCAACTCGCCACCCACACCATTTGACCAGGCAACCGAGGACTGGGAATCTTACATCGATAGATTCCTCATGTTCCTCGAGAGCAACAATCTCAAGGATGCAAACGACCACTAAAAGAGAGCTGTATTCCTGACCCATTGCAGACCAGTCGTATTCAAGATGGCCAAAGTGTTGGCCAAGCCAGAGGACGTGAAGGAGATAACTTGGCCAGATCTAGATCAATTACTTTGGAACCACTATGCCCCAGCCGTGCCAAAACTGATCCGGCGACATGAATTCTACTGTCGGGATCAAAAGGACGGAGAGAGCATCAGGGATTTCGTGGCAGCATTTAGGAACATCGGAGGTGCGTGTGGCTTTTCAGACATGGACGAGGCTCTGAGGGACTGCGTGGCTCTCGGTCTCAGAGACCCCATGCTCCAGAGCAGGCTAATGACTCAGGCAGACATTACAGTTACCGAAGCCATTGCTGAAGCCACCACAGCTGAAGCCACGAAGAAATCAGCGGCCAAGATGCAACTAAAGAACGCAAGGGACCAGCCAACAACATCAGAGACCAACACATCCCCCCCAAAACGAATTGAAACTGGTCACAAAGCAACAACGGCGCACAACGAGGACATTGATCTATCACCCAACACCGATGATGAGGAAGAGGAGATCCACAGATTGCAAGCAGAGCAAGACCAGCAGAGAAGTCATAAGTCAGGCTTCCAGTGCGCCAGTTGCGGCAGCGACCACCCCTGTTCTGAGTGTTCTGAGTTTTTAGACACCATTTGCCGTCTAAAAATGTGAAAAATGGGGGCATATCGCCAAGGTCTGCCTAAACAAACGGAACTCCAGCCCAAGATGATGCGACAACACGCCTCCCAGAAACTGAGACAGATTCACAGAGAACTGATGGAACCGCGAAAAACGAAGCAAGTGGCTCAGCGAGAGCAGACAGTGGGAAGAAACCCATCAAATGGTCACAATCGCCCATTCAGACAACTCAGATGCAAGAAAAGTATATGTGCAGGTCAGCATCGAAGGCAGGCCATGCAGAATGGAGGTGGACTCCAGATCATACCTCTCCAAGGTGTCCTGGGACACAATTAAGAGGTTAGTGCCCATCTTATAGAAACAAGAGCTGGAGAACCAGAGACTCGCCATTAAAGACTATCAGGGGAACAGAATCCCCGTAATAGGAATTGGACACTTCCATGTAACCTTCAAAAGGCATGGAAAAGTACTTCCACTCACTATTGTCGACAGAGACCGCCCAAGCATGCTGGGTCTGGAATGGTTTGCGCCATTAGGGATCGAGGTGACGGGCATCAACCATGTCGAGGAAACAGACTGGGAAGAGGAGCTGATGAAGGAATTCCAAGAAGTGTTCGATGGACAATTAGGCAAGTACCGGGGGTCCCCAATATCATTTAGCTTGAACCCCAATATTAACCCAATCCAGCTCAAACCAAGATGAGTTCCATTCACCCTCAAACCAAAAATAGATGAACAATTAGATAAGCTCATCGCATGAGGGGTCCTGGAACCAATAGATCATGCACACTGGGAGACCCCAATAGTCACCCCAATCAAACCAGACAGGTCCGGTTTGAGAATTTGTGGGGACTATAAAGTGACACTTAACAATGCATGGCAACAAAGTGCATACCCAATCCCGGTGGTACAGCACCTACTACACTCACTCAGGGGAGGAAAAGTCTTTGCGAAGCTTGACTTGGCACAAGCATTTCAACAGCTGCCCGTCGATGCCGAGACTGCGGAAGCGCAAACTATCGTGACCCACAGGGGGGCTTTCCGGTGCAAAAGGCTCCAATTCGGAGTCAGTGTGGCACCAGGGGTGTTCCAGAGTCTAATGGAACGGTTACTCCAAGGAATTAAGGGAGTCGTGCCATATTTTGATGATGTGTTGGTAGTGGCCAAAGACAAAAGACAATTGAGAAGCCGACTCAGAGAAGTCCTACAAAAATTAAAAAATGCAGGACTTAAAGTTAAAAAAGAAAAGTGCCAGTTATGCACTGAAAAGGTTGAGTTCCTGGGTTATCTGGTGGACAAAGACGGAATCCATCCTACCCACAAAAAAATAAAAGCAATAAAGGAAGCCCCGAGACCTCAAAATAAGGCAGAATTACAAGCCTTTCTGGGACTAATCAATTTCTACAATGTCTTTTTGCCACAGAAGGCAACAACAGCAGAACCTCTGCATAGGTTGCTCAACAAGACGTCCGTTTGGTCCTGGGGCAAGCGGGAAGAGGCTGCCTTCCAGAACATAAAAGACCTCCTCACATCACAATCAGTCCTCATCCAGTACAGCAAGACCCTACCACTAATGGTAACATGCGACACCTCCCCATTCGGCATCGGAGCTATGCTAAGCCATATCCTGCCAGACGGGAGAGAAGCACCGATTGCTTACTTCTCAAAAACACTATCAAAGGCAGAAAGAAATTATAGCCAGCTCGACAAGGAGGCACTTGCAGCGGTTACCGGCGTAAATCCGTTTCACGAGTACTTATACGGTAGGGACTTCACCCTCATCACTGACCATAAACCACTACTGGGGATCCTGGCGGGAAACAAGACCACTCCCAACATACTGTCTCCCTGGTGATAAGATGGTCTGAGTTCCTTGCTGCCTATACCTACCAACTAATACATCGCCCAGGGAAATGCATCTCACATGCCGACGCACTAAGCCATTGCCCTTAACAGATTATGAAGATGACCCTGCACCCACCACATTCACCCTGCAAATAGAGACATTGCCCAACCAACAACCGCGTCAGACATTGCGAGAGAGATGAGCAAAGACGGCAAACTGGTGCGAGTTTTGAACTGGGTGGTAAAAGGGTGGCTGGAAACAGAAAGCAGTGACCATTTTAAACCCTTCCGAAACTGGCAAACTGAATTATCCTCCCAAAAGGGATGTATACTATGGGGCGATAGAGAGGTAGTTCCAGACAGCTTACAAAAAAAAATATTACACATGTTGCATGAGGGACACCCAGGCATTGTGAAAATGAAATCCCTAGACAGAAGCTATGTATGGTGGCCAGGAATAGACAGAACCATTGAAACCTGGGTGGCTACATGTGACAAATGTCAGCAATCCAGACCAAACCCGCCTGAAGTACCAACCCTCCAGTGGGAAACACCAAGGGGACCATGATCGAGGGTCCATATAGACTTTGCGGGACCCACAAAAGGGCACACTTTCTTGATCGCAGTAGACACTTACTCCAACTGGTTGAAGGTAAGCCTAATGCGATCTACCACGACGGAGGCGGTTATAAAACAACTAAACAGACTTTTTGCCACCCACGGCCTACCTGACATGATAGTATCTGACAACGGGCCACAATTTATGGCATTGGCATTCGAGCAATTCCTCGCAGAATGGGGCATCTGACACGCATTGACAGCACCCGTTCATCCAGCAGCGAACGGGCAGGTTGAATGAATGGTCAGATACACCAAAGACGCTTTAGAAAAGATGGACACTGGTAACATACATGACAAAATAAATAAACTATTAACAATACAGCACATAACACCAAGTGCCAAAACCAATAAAAGCCTGGCAGAACTCCTGATGGGAAGAAAACTCCAATCCCATCTAGACAGACTTCACCCGACTTACAATCCAGAAAAACCACCAGACTCCTCCAGCCGGTACCGGGCATTTAATCCAGGAGACACGATATGCTAAAAAAAATTTTGGGGACCCACTATGGGTACCTGCTACAATAACCCAAGTAACAGGCCCCTGGTTGTACCGGCTGGGAACAGAGGACAGAAGAAACTGGAAATGGCATGTCGACCAAATACGATCAAGAATAATTTGAAACAGCACCGAAAACCCACAAAACTGGCAAACAGACTCTAATAAAAAAACTAGAGGGGGGGAAACCCCAAACAATCATCAAAAAGAAAGAGAAAATACGATTTCAAGACAACGACAAACCGAATGGGCCCAACCAATGCAAACCGAACCAGAAATACAAACACCGCTAAATAAAAGAGGAACCCAACAATACTCACTGGAAAATGAAGGCAGCCGAAGGGTACCAGAGGAAGACAATCCACTTGGAACCTCGCCTGGAAGGAACAGTCAAGCCAGTTCAACCAGCCCAGAAAGACCAGCTGGGAACAAAGAAGCTGACAACTCGACCGAACCCAGTAGACCGGGTGGGAGTTGCGGCGAAAGGCCTGACTCACCCTTCCAAGTGGTTCCATGGAGAAGAGCGGGAGCAACGAAGATCCCTTCTGAACTGGCAGAAGACCATGCAGCAGCTGAACTGCGCAGGTCAAGTAGGCAAGTAAAAAGCCCTGCCTACCTACGCGACTACGTCACGTAGGAGGGACCATACCAAGAGGGGAGGGGTGTTACATATTAACATACTTGTAATACCCTAACCTGATTGGCTGAAATGAACTGCACTGTGATGGGCCGAGATGCACGACGGTGATTGGTTAGTAAGAAATCTCCCGTGATTGGACGAACCGATCGCGCGAGATTCAGAAAGCTGTCATTGGGTGAGAGCTGCTGGCTAGCTCTATAAGAAGAACTGCCACGGCTTGCAAAAGGCTCCACAGATCTATACCTTGAATAAAGAGCTGAAGTTACGCTGGTCTCCTGTCTCCTGATTTCCCATTCTTCTTCACATGCAATCAATAAAACAAGGATTCTACACCGAACAATATCGGACCTCTGAAAAGTATAAGCATGCATATGTACTCAATACTTGGTTTGGCCCCCTTTTGCAGCAATTACTACCTCAATGCGGTGTGGCATGGAAGCTATCAGCCTGTGGCACTGCTAAAGCCCATGTCACACTGCACCAACGGATGGAAAGAGGATGTAAAACGGAGAGAAACACTTGCCATCCATTGGTTAACGCGATGCTTCCGTCCTGTACTCACTGCCTCCATTTTTCATCCTCTCTAACCGTCCAGCATTTGTCGACTGAGATTCCATCCACTCAAAAAGTTTTGAGCTGCTCAAAACTTTTTGAGCGGAAAATGTATCCAACGTGTCCTTTCTGCATCCGCAACGCATATGGGGAACATCCGATCTACATCTGTCGTCATCCGTTACGCATCCGCTATATCCGTTAGGCATCCGCTGTGCATCTGCGCAACTTGCATCCGCTCCAGCAGAAAACGGACACAGGGAGGAAGTGAAACAAACGCGGAACGGACACAAAGCATTAGTAGCATGGATGGAGAAAGGATGAAAGTGGATGCAGCTTGCATACAAAGCATTAAAACAGAAAAAACGTTCACAGAGGGGACCTATCTCGGATATTTAGGATGTCTGCAGGATGCCTAGAGGATGCAAAAGGACATAGAGTGGAAAACCTATATTTCCTATAAAAAGGGAGAGGAACTCACCTGGATCTCACTTTCAGTCCAGCAGCCCTGCTGTGCAGACCTTTTCAGCCTTCATCTGGCTCTTGCTCTTCAACAGCATCCAGTCATCTCCACCATGGATCATAACACACTCCTTTTGGTAGCCACCATCGTTCTGCAACAGTGCGAAGCCATCTACAGGCTCTTTCACCTGTTCTACAGGAAGAAAAGGAGGTGGCCAAGAAGTGTCTGGGTCCGAAGATGGATCGGGAGAAGAGCAGAGTACGGACTGTACAACAAGCTGATGGTGAAGCTGAGGAACGAAGACCCTCGTGTATTCCAGAACTTCATGAGGATGCCTCCAGCCATGCTTGACGAAGTTGTGGAGCGGCTGAGACCCAGGTTGACCAAGGAGAGCACCAACTTCCAGCCCAGCCTGGACCCTGGGCTCAAGGTGGCACTGACTTTGCGCCACCTGGCCTCAGGGACCACGTACAGGAGCATGCAGTATGGCTGGAGGGTGCCACACAATACCATCAGCATTGTGGTCAGAGAAATGGTGCAGGCCATCATCGAAGAACACCTGGAGGAGCTCCTCCAGTGCCCCTCCACTGAAGAAGTCTGGAAGAAAGTTGCAGAGCAGTGGTATCAGAAGTGGAACTTCCCCCACACCGTTGGAGCCATAGATGGCAAGCACGTGGTCTGCAAGACTCCAGCCAAGTCAGGGTCCACTTATTTCAACTACAAGGGCTTCTTCAGCATCATCCTCTTCGCCATGGTCGATGCTGACTACAAGTTCATTTACATCGATGCTTCAGGCAACGGCTCATCTTCAGATGCCCAGGTATACAACGCCAGTCACCTCAAGGAGGGGCTGGAACGCAACCTCATCATGGGCTTCCCAGATCCAGAACCCCTGCCCAACAACACACAAGATGTGCCCTACTTCATCGTGGGGGATGACGCCTTCTCCCTCAGAACCTACCTCATGAAGCCCTACACTTCCAGATGCCTCACCCGTGAAGAGAGGATCTTCAACTACAGGCTGTCCAGGACAAGGCATCCTGGCCAACAGGTTCCAGGTACTTCTCACCACCATGCAGCATCGCCCAGAGACCGTGAGGAACATCGTGGAAGCTTGCTGCATCCTGCACAATCTCATGCGCACCCACTACCCAGTCTTGCAGAACAGGCTCATGGACCTCCAGCAAGGCAATGGGGACATGGAGCCTGGTGAATGGAGGCAAGGGCGAAACCTGATAGACACTCTGGATGTGCAAGGCCCCAACAGAGCTTCACGTGAAGGGAAGAAGCAGCGCAACCTCCTGAGACACTGGTGCAACTCCCCAGCTGGAGCAGTGGAGTGGCAAGACAGGATGGTAGATGATTAATGGATGCTTCCTTCAGCCTGTCTCATTACACTGATGAGATTGTGCCATGTATGTTGAGTGGCCCTACAATGAACAGGGCATTTAATAAAGAATTGTGTTTGTGTTGAAATGTGTGGATCAATGATAACATTATTATTGATAATAAAGGGCCAAAGGTGTGGCACCTGGAAGGGTGGACCATACAGTCCCACTATGCTTGCACTGGATGTTTATCTATCCCACAGCTATCCTTACCTATCCCAAAGGTATCCCTGCCCATCCCCACATCTATTACCCATCCCAAAGGTATCCCTGCCCATCCCACAGCTATTACCCATCCCAAAGGTATTCCTGCCCACCCCACAACTATTACCCATCCCAAAGGTATCCCTGCCCATCCCACAGCTATTACCCATCCCAAAGGTATCCCTGCCCATCCCACTGCTATCTTAACCCATCCCACAAGCATGCGAAGACTTAAACCATTTCTAAAAGTTTCCACCAAGACTTTATTTACTAAAATAAATGAAGCAAGTGTGTGAAGCAAAGATAATCTTTATTAATAACAAGCTGTAAAAGAAAAATGACCCAAGTCAAGTGTCCAAAGCAAAAATAAAGCCAACAGGTAGCCACCCAATCTCTGGCGCTCTTATCAGTCACTCTGAGGCGTGCCCAGTCTCAGGGGTGAAGGGTCCAGGTGCTGTGGAGGTGCCTGCTGCTGGATTGCTGGTCTGAGGTATCATTTGGGTGCCTGGCCCCGAGAGGACAACAGGGGACGGTGTGTGAAGGAAGCTCTCAGACAGCTGGCTCAGCCCCGTGATGTTGAGAGCCCCTTCCTCCATGACATGGGGTGTCAGCCCCAATACCGATGACAGATGTTCTGAGGCCGGGCTTGGCTGTGGGGTGGAGGAAGGAGCAGTGTAATGGGGCTGTCTGGTCTGCAGCTGAGCGAGGTGAGGCGTCGCAGGCTGCCTGAGAGAGAGGGTTGTGAGAGGGGCTGCTCCTCGGTGGCGGATCTCACCCTCCAAGAAGCTGCACTTGGCCATCACGTAGGTCTCTCAGTCCGTCAGCTTGACTGCGGCCTGGCCAGATTTCTTGAGGTGCAGCTTCCCGTACCAGGTGTGCATGTGCTTCCACCAGCTGAGGAGCACCTCCGAAGTGTAGCCCAGGCTCTCAGCCTTCTCTCTCCAAGCAGCCTGCTTCCTTTTGGTGTCTCGATAGAGCCTGTATCCCTTCCGCCATAGATACTTGTTCTCCCTCCGCCATTCCAGCACCTCATCCTCATGTTCCTCTTCGATTGAGTATTGCCTCCTCTCCCATTCATGCGTCTGCCTCTTCCTCCCTCTGGCAGGGTCATATGGGCCCTCATCAGAGGGGCTTCGAGGTTGTAGAGGCTGCTCCTCCACACCACCAGCAGCAGCAGCAACAACAACAGTAGCAGCAAAAGCAGGATCAGCAGCACCAGCAGCACCAGCAGCACCAGGAGCAGCACCAGCAGAGTAAGCACCACAGCACCAGCAGGACCAGCAGGACCAGGATCAGCAGCAGCAGAGGAAGCCCCAGCAGAAGCCCCAGCACCAGGAGCAGTACCAGCAGAGTAATCACCAGAAGCACCAGCACCAGGAGCAGTGCCAGCAGAGTAAGCACCAGCAGAAGCACCAGCACCAGGAGCATTGCCAGCAGAGTAAGCCCCAGCAGAAGCTCCAGCACCAGGAGCAGTGCCAGCAGAGTGAGCACCAGCAGAAGCTCCAGCACCAGGAGCAGCACCAGCAGAAGCTCCAGCACCAG